>CM056059.1:129069628-129159628 GCA_029574335.1 Rana kukunoris | reverse complement strand
TGTAACTAGTGCAAATATCTATCGTTTAATCCAATGGATGCCGCTGGAGACCAGCTAGTGTTATCCTAATTATAGGCCACATGGGGGCTGATTTACTAAAACTGGAGAGTGCAAAATCTGGTGCAGCTCTGCATGGGAGCCAATCAGTTTCTAGCTTCAGTTTGTTCAATTAACATTTGACAAAAAACCTGGAAAGTCCATAGTTACATAGTTACTTAGTTACATAGTTAGTCAAGTTGAAAAACGACACAAGTCCATCTAATTCAACCAAAAATAATAATAATACAATCCTATATACACAATTCTACACCCACAGTTGACCCAGAGGAAGGGGGAAAACCCAGCAAAGCATGATCCAATTTTCTACAGCAGGAGAATCGGATTTTCCCAATATCAACTTTACCTATAAATGTCAGTACCCAATTATATTATGTATATTTAGGAAAGAATCCAGGCCTTTCTTAAAGCAATCTTTTAAGCTAGTCAGAACCACCTCCAGAGGGAGTCTATTCCACATTTTCAAAGCTCTTACTGTGAAGAAACCTTTCTGTAAGCTGATTGGTTTCTATGCACAGCTGCACTAGATTTTGCCCTCTCTAGTTTTAGTACATCAATCCCATGGTGTGTTGACTGACCCCTTGATAGCCATTATTAGGTTGTTTAAAAAGTAAATATAAATATGAATGTTATTTTACCTTTTAAAATGATTGTAAAGGCTCATTTTTTTAATTTTTCTTAAATAACAAACATGTCAGACTTACCTCCACTGTGCAGCTCGTTTTCCACAGAGTGGGCCCGATCCTCCTCTTCTGGGGTCCCCTGGTGGCTCTCGTGGCTCCTCCTCCCATCAGATAACCCCCTAGGAAAAGCGCTCTCCCGGGGGGGGGGGGGGTTACCGCGTGGGCGCGCTCCTGAGTCCAGCATTTGCATCTGTAGACACAAATGCCGGAGCCCTTGGTGCCCACGTCATTGGATTTGATTGACAGCAATGGCTGCGCTGCTTTCAATCTATCCAATCAAGAGCCGAGAACCCTGGGCAGAGAGGGAGAGTGCGTCTCCACCGATGGAAATACGAGGCTCAGGTAAGTAAAACAGTGGGGGGGGGGGGCTGGGGGGCCGGTCACTGCCAGGTGTTTTTCCACCTTAAAGGGATCATAGGATGTAGTAAGGTGAAAAAACACCTTGCAGTCACCACCCCCCGAGCCCCGTCTTACTTACCTAAGCCCCAAATTTCCGAGGGCGCGATCCCGTGTCATTCTCCCCATGCATGATCGGCTCCTCATTGGATAGATTGAAAGCAGCGCAGCCATTGGCTCCCGCTGCTGTCAATCAAATCCAATGACGCGGCCGCCGGGGGGGGGGGGGGCGAGTCATACAATCGGTGTCTATGGATGGGAGCACACCCGCAAGATAACCCCTTTCGGGAAAGAGCTTCTCAGTGGGGAGAAGCCGCGAGAGCCGCCGTTGGACCCCAGAAGAGGACGATCGGGCCACTCTGTGCAAAACGAACTGCACAGTGAAGGTAAGTATGTTTGTTATTTAAAAACAAACAAAAAACTAAGCTTTAGTAACCCTTTAATGCATAGGATGCATTAAGGGGAAAAAACACAAGGGTTTACAACCACGACTCTCAAATGTTTTTACCGAAAGAAAAAAATACTTAACTCATGATATCCCTTGTTACTGGTCTTTGCCCACAAAAATGACCCGTTGAAGAAATTTTAAGGGTCAAACTCCTGGGCAAGGGGTGATTTTGGGTTCCTAAGCATAACTAAATGACTATAATGTGTAAAATAAATAGTGTAGGAAAAAAAAAGAATTAAAAACTACAATAGATTATGTTTTATGACCCCGTAAATGATAGACAAGGAATATAGAGATTGATATGATTAATTTCTAGCGTTTGTTTCAAATGTCAGAAATGTTTTTGGGTTATAAATAGATCCCCGGTGAATGAGGTACGTCACAATAAAAAAAAAAAATAGCTGGTATATCTTTCCGTAAAGGTAAAAAGGTTACAGTGGTAACATGAACGGTTTTATAATATAATTCTTTGCAGGCAATGGTATATATTAAATGTTATGAGTTATGTTTTGTGTGTGTATATATCTATATTAATATATATCTATAGATATAGATATATCTCTCTCTATAAATAGAAAGAGATATATCTATCTCTCTCTCTCTCTCTCTCTCTCTCTCTCTCTCTCTCTCTATATATATATATATATATATATATATATTATTTATATACAGTAAAAGTTTTTACTGGTTATTTTTAAAACTTTTGATGGGCTTTGCATATATATCTATATACAGTATATATAGATATATAAATATATATATATATATATATATATATAGAGAGAGAGAGAGAGAGAGAGAGAGAGAGAGAGAGAGATCTATAGATCTATGTATAGATCTATATATATCTACCGTATTTATCGGCGTATAACACACACAGGCGTATAACATGCACCCTAACTTTATGAGGGGAGTTTCAGGAAAAAAACTTTCCACAACCCCCTGTGTATAACACGCAGGCACAGTTTACCCTCTATTTTCAGGGTAAAAAAGTAAGTGTTATACGCCAATAAATACAATATATATATATGCAAAGCCCATCAAAACTTTTAAAAATGATCAGTAAAAACTTTTACTGTTAAAATAATGTATTTATAAAATAGAAAATCTGAACAAAAGGCTTTATGGCCATGAGCAAACCAACTTGATATTATCACCACATCTCTTAGTCAATTAGATACAAGAGGAGAAATTGGGACTTTTAAGGTGCAAAAATAAAGTGAGATTAATATTATAGTTGATTCTATTTCACTTTATTTTTTGCACTTTAAAAGTCCCAATTTCTCCTCTTTGTATCTAAGAAAATCTGAACAGTCCCAGGGATCATAGTTGGGATCTAAAAGTCATTTTATGTAAACAAAGATATATTCAAAGCCGAAGTTAACTTTAAATATAAGTTAAAAAGTTGACATGACGTTCAGAACGTCAAAAGGGACAAAAACTAAAATAAAAAATCTAAATTTAACCCTGTGGATACTGCAGGAACCACTCCATTATTCATACATCCTAATTCCTTCAGTTGCTGTTTAATTAAGGGCCTGAGATTTTTACAGTGAACCCCTCTACAGTTATTATTAAGCCGTTCCACAAGCCTTTATGACATTTATTATTTTAACCACATCTTTTAGAGTTTGTAGGGAGGGGGGGAAGATTAATAGTACAAGTGAAGCTTTTTTATATATATTGAGTAAGAAAATAGAATAAAACGGTCAATAGATTAAATATAAATGAAGTTAAATGAGGCTAGGGGGTGCCCAAAAAAATTCTTAAAGATTTGGGGCTCTTGGGTTAACTCCGAGAGCACCATACCACTGGCTGAAGCCCCAGCATACTGAATGGTCCTAATTGGACAAATGGACATAGGATTTTTGGATTGATATATATGTATAAAATGTTTACCAGCTACCAGATCTTTGTAATGGAATGGGCGATATTCGCTCAATATATATTTTTGTTGTCTGTTGTGTACTGAAAATAAATAAAAACTTACCTTTAAAAAAAATATATATATATGAAGTTTAAAATATACAGGGTGGGTAAAAAAATAAAAAGGTTACTTTGTATGCTTGACGTCATAACTAGCACTTAAAGGCTTATTGGTTCAACCTTCAACCTTTAATAAAAAAAATAATAAGAATATAATATAAATTAGATCTGTTTAATAATAAAAACATCTACAACCCTTGTTCGATTAAAATTATCATTATTATTATTATACACGATTTATATAGCGCCAACAGTTTACATAGCGCTTTACAATGTATAGGGGGGGAAAACACAATTACAGTACAATACAATACAAAAGGTACAGGAGGGCCCGGCTCGTAGAGCTTACATTCTAAAGAGAGGGGTCGGTGGTACAAAGGTAGTAGCTGTAGAGAATTTGATGGGGGGTTAACATATGAAAATTACATTGATATGTTAACAGCTATATCAAATATTAAAATACATATCCTGACAATCCCGACCAACAACTGCATTCTCCTCTGGGTCACATACAGGCCTAAATAATTGGGTTGACACAATGATTGCACCCTGAGATCTAAACTGTACTTACCTAATTATAGTATGTTAATGACAAGACGTCTAAAAGTATTTGTAGCATAGTCTTTAAGGACAGCGCTGATCCATGATAGAGAGTACATACTGACTTATTCCCTGGAAGACAGTATATAGATTTTTACATGGGGAGGGTATTTCATCCAGGTTTGTCCTTTCATTTGATTGGTGTTACTGGGAAGGATATTGGGGGTAAAGGGTATAAAGTATGAGATTTCCCTTTTAACTAAGTCACCCATCCTATTTGAAGTGCCCTTTAATTACATTGAATCAACCCATACGTTCTTTGGGGGGGGGGGAACGTTTTTTGAGGGGGACTTGTAAGAACATATACAACATATTTGCAAGTGTTTTTTTCCATTTTTTATTAGAGATAGCATCTGGATATAGACAGGACCCAGTTGAGAGAGGAAGCGAAAGTAAAATATATGATATTATGTGTATACATGACTGTATATATATGTGTGAGTATATATACCTGCACTGTGCATATATATTGTATATCTATCTATCTATCTATCTATCTATCTATCTATCTATATATCTATCTATCTATCTTTCTCTCTCTCTCTCTCTCTCTCTCTCTCTCTATATATATATATATATATATATATATATATATATATATATATATATATATATATAGATAGATATATATCGATATATATCTCCAAATAAGGGTAAACAGCACTTGCAACTATTATAGTTGATGCATGCAACCAGAGCCCTATTTTCCAGGCTCATTATATAGCAAGATTTCAAAATGGGGTTACCCCCAGTTTTGGATTTTATATATGTGTATATATATAGATCTATATAGTTATATATATATATATATATATATATATATATATATATATATATATATATATATATATATATAAAGAGAGAGAGAGAGAGATAGAGATATAGATCTATATATATATATATATATAGATAGATCTATATATATATAAAAAAGCCAAAACTGTGGGGGGGGGGGGGGGTAACCGAGTTACCCCCAGTTAGTTGGCAGTGGCAAAAAAAAAGTAAAAAATGTTAAGTGGTTAAGTAGATTTTTTTTAAGCTGCATATTGAAGAAGGCTATATTATGATGTACTTTGGCCAACAGTGGGCAGACATAAAATATTTCCAATAGTTTAACCCTCCAAATTAAAGGCAGGCTGTAAAACATTGTGTAGCATGTTTTCATCCGGTTGAATGAATTTTTATCAGGCTGTGTTGACGTTGCAGTGAAAAAAAAAATAGTGGTTGTAAAAAATATATATATATATATATATATATATATATATATATATATATATATATATATATATATATATATATATATATATATATATATATATATATATGTTTATATTTTTATATATTATATATAATTACATGACTCGCGCCACCAAAAGTGAAATTAAACAGTCAATAAGTTACCCTCTCAATATTATTTTCATATAATGTTCCATATGTCATGCTGTCACTGTCAGATTGTAGACTGCTATAAAAAAAAAAAGCGGTGTACGTTAGACCGTATAAAAAAAATGTAGGACAAGGTCTAACTGTTAAAACAGACTAACATGTAATGTTTTTAAACAAGGTAGCATACATTACACAGCTAGAACTTTTTTTTTTCCCCTGCTTTTTCGAAATAGTATTTCACTGCTAAAGCAGACCACTTATTATTCCTATTGACTTATTATGTTTAAAAAAAAAAAAAGGCTTTTAATAATTTTTTGTGGGGGCGCTTGTTAGTTGGCAATGGCAAAAAAATAAATAAAAAAAAAGTCAAAATGTTAAGTGGTTAAGTAGATTTTTTTTTTAAGTTGCATATTGAAGAAGGCTATATTATGATGCACTTTGGCCAACAGTGGGTAGACATAAAATATTTCCAATATTTTAACCCTCCAAATTCAAGGCAGGAGGTAAAACATTGCATAGCATGATTTCATCTGGTTAAATTAATTTTTATCAGGCTGTGTTGACGTTGCAGTGAAAAAAACAATTGTGGTTGTAACGTTGAATTGAATATTAAATATTATACTTAAGGTTGATAACGTGTTAAGGGATAGTGTGTTGGATATACTGTATAGGCCGTGTTTTATGATGGACCTTCTTCGGCTTTTCCTATGGCACAATTCCCATTGTAACGTCAGCTAAATCACTACAGTTGGTTAATTAGGTAAAAATAATAAATACTTTTTCTTGTTAAAAAAAAAAATACTTGAGAAAGCTTGTCGAATTTACCCTTAAGTAAAAACACTGTAATAAAAAAAAGTGTAATCTGCAGTGAGCTGTTTAAAGCAAACACAGATTTACAACACCAAAAGTAAAAAATCCTCAATTTGCATATCACTCCTTTGATGTCATTTTTTTTTATATAACGCATTCACAGATGATAAATTTGACGTTTACGAATAACGTCAAATATCTAAAAGGGTAACAAATCTGCAGTTTGTAATAAAGGAAGCACCCTACAGAACTTTTTGTGCTCTGATTGGACTTAAAATTTTAATCACTTGCCAAAACTTTTTATAAAAAATGTCTCACTATTCCTTTTATATAATTTATCATTATGTAAAAAAAAAAAAACATAGTCATTTTTTTATTGGGGGGGTCTTCTAGTAGAAAAAAAAAACATCAGCCAGGAATATAAGACCAAAGCCCTCGTATATATTTTTTTATATAAATGTTGCCCTATAAAAAAAATCATTCACGTATTTTGGCCTACTTTGGGTAGCCGAAAAAATTATTTTAGTACTTTAACCCTCCAACGTCAAAATGCAGTGGTTGTGATACTTGTGTCTGTTCAGTGATACTTGTGTCTGTTCAAATTATCTTCTTTTTTTTTTTCATTCTGTATTGATATGGTTGTTAAATAATGTTTATGATGGCATTTGAAAATATAAAATAATATAAAGTAATGTGATTGCCATGCTGGAGATTGTTTTTTTTTTTTTTTTATAGTCTTAAATGGGTCACAGTTTGCGTAGGAAGTTTTGTTGACTGTTCTTATGAGTTGGCCCCAATTTCAAGTGTTGGTCGGCTGCATAAAAATTTGCAAGGTTGCTTTAATAGAGTTTAAAAAATAACTTTAATTTGCTTGTCTAAACGTAAAACTGCTGTAATCAAAATTTTTGCTGGAGGTTTTTGGAAAGGTCTGTCTGTTTTAAATTATTATTTTTTTATATTGTGACACTGATAATCTTACTTTGAACATGTACAAATTTACTTAGTGAGCTCTTTTTTATTAATACTATCATTATAATGATAAAAATTTAGATTTTTTTAATTTAAATTGCAAAAAAAAGAAATAATAGTTTGGACAGGGATCTTAATTTAAAATAAATTAAATACAAATAATCAGAAATGTTATATATTTATATATTTTAAATTGCATTACTGAGTTTGGGAACTTGTGTGCTTTTTGAGATGGCAATCTCAAATCATTAGCCCATTTTAAAGGATTAGGCCTCGATAAAATGATTTAAAAAGTTCACGCTTGTAGGTATAAATTACCAATATATTTTATTCGGCCTATGGTCAAAGTACATCATTTTAATTAACATACCGTAGGTAGACTGTATAGGAATTCCGCTTGAGATTTTGATCTATTGCCATTATCTTTAAAAATTTAAGCTAATCCTAGGATCGGGCAGACGTATAACCCGTTTTTTTAATTGTCAAAATGCATATGTATCACCTGTAACTGACGCCAAATACGTATAACAGTCTCCTGAGGCAAAAATTATCATACACTAGCTCAAAGCAAGTCGGTGAGTTGAGTAAAATGCCAAATGGGCGCAAATGTTACAAAAATGTTGTTCATTTTTTTAATGTACCAAGCAACTGACTTGTTATTCGGGAAAAATTGAGTAGCTTTGGTCCCTTTTTTAATGTCTATAGCTTTTTTTGCAAAAAGTAACCTGTCAGCTGCATGGCATGAGACCTGTAGATTCTGCTCTGTGCCTAGATGCTGCCGAAAATAACATGGCAATGCCCAGGGTGTCTATTATTTAATAATAGACTTAAATGTGTGTGCCATACTTAAAAAGAAAAAGAAATTTCCTTGTATGTATGCTATATTTAAAAATATACTTAAAAAAACGTGTGTGCCATACTTAAAAAGAAAAAGAAAAATCTCCTTTTATGTATGCTATGCTATATTTAAAAATATACTTAAAAAATGTGTGTGCCATACTTAAAAATAAAAAATAAATCTCCTTTTATGTATGCTATGCAAAAATATACTTAAAAAAATGTGTGTGTCATACCTAAAAAAGAAAAAAAAATCTCATTGTATGTATGCTATGCTATATTTAAAAAGATACTTACAAAATGTGTGTGCCATACTTGAAAAGAAAAAAAAATATCTCCTTTTATGTATGCTATGCTATATTTAAAAATATACTTAAAAAATGTGTGTGCCATACTTAAAAAATAAAAAATAAATCTTCTTTTATGTATGCTATGCAAAAAAAATGTGTGTACCATACTTAAAAAAGAAAAAAAAATCTCAGTGTATGTATGCTATGCTATATTTAAAAGGATACTTAAAAAAATGTGTGTGCCATACTTAAAAAAGAAAAAAAAAATGTCCTTTTATGTATGCTATATTTAAAAATATACTTAAAAAATTTGTGTGCCACACTTAAAAAAAAAATGTCCTTGTATGTATAGTTCAGAAAATGTTAAACATTTGAAAGTAGAAACTCATTAAAATAAAAATATATATACACTTTGACAAACCTATATATATATATATATATGTCAACGTAGGCCTTCCACTTAATTCATATAATCAGGTTGATGTGAACA
Source organism: Rana kukunoris (assembly GCA_029574335.1). Classification (NCBI taxonomy): domain Eukaryota; kingdom Metazoa; phylum Chordata; class Amphibia; order Anura; family Ranidae; genus Rana; species Rana kukunoris. The sequence continues at coordinate 129,150,676 of CM056059.1, read as the reverse complement.
TTTCACCTATAGTTTTTTTTTTTTATTCTCCTGACCCTTATTTTGAAGTTAACACGCTCTAGGGAGCAAATGATAAATTTACCACTTCTTTCACTTCATGTTTGGACCTCTCTAGATACTGAATTTAAAAAATGGAGATTCTGACATTATTTTGCAGGCCGATAATCCATTTTTTTTTAAATATATTTACAACGATTAGCAACAGAAGCATTTACATGCACACGGTTGTGCCAAGCTGGCATAGTAAGAATTTTTGTAAATGTATCGGGGGCAATTGCTCTAAAAAATTATATATATAGATATTGCGAAGGGTAATGGGGAAAAAAAACAAGACAACATTTGCTGTAACATTTAGTGTGAGAAAACAATTAGATTATAATAAATTCCTCTCTACCTTTGCCTCTACTCATATGTAGGTCGAGCGTGCCTCTGTTTATACTTAGCAACATTAGTTCCAAATGGTTGGGTGAATTCTGCTTCTGTTACCCATTGAAGAATTTTGTACGAAGGGGGAAGGGTAGATTGAGGAGAAAAAAAAAAGAGGGCATTTTAATGAATGAGATCTGAACTTCTTGGAGGTTAAATAAGTAAAAAATAAAATAGATACTGGTGGAAATGTTTTATATAACCAGGCGTAGGCTAAGAATACATCTGTTGTGTTATTGAAGATTTTTGAATGAAGGGGGGAAGGGTAGATTGAGCAAAAACGAGGGTATTTTAATAAATGTGAACTTTTTTGGAGGTGAAATAAGTTTAAAAAAATGAATACGGGTGAAAATGTTTTATATAACCAGGTGTAGGCTAAAAATGAATCTGTTGTGTTATTGAATATTTTTTGAATGAAGGGGGAAGGGTAGATTGAGTAAAAACAAAGGCATTTTATTAAATGTGAAATTTTTGGAGGTCAAATAAATTAATACCACTAGAAATGGTATATGTAACCAGGCGTAGGCCAAAATTGAACCTGTTGTGTTGTTGTATTGCCGTTTTATTTTATTTTTTAATTGTGTTAGAATAAATGCTGTTAAAACAAATTTGCCTTCCAATCGCTGCCTATGCTAAGCTTCTGTAGGCCTTAGATTTATGTTGATTTTAATTTTGGGTTCATTAAGTATCTATGTGGGGGTCTCAAAAAATACTTTAGTCTAAAAAATGTATTTAGATTAAATTTTTTGACGTTATATTACCATTTTCAAGGTAAAATAACTTTGAAATTTTTCTTGTAAGAAATTGTTTAGCAAATGCCCCCTCTACTCCCTCAAACAGGTGCAGGGCCTTATTTACTAAAGAAAAAAAAATCACCCCCACCCTGGTATTTTAAATCAGGTTCAGTGGAATTGTATTTTTATTTTTTGCACCCCTTAAATTTGATGAAGTAGATTTGCTTAAACTGGTGTACACAGACTCTGGTGCGGCTGTGTATAGTAACCAATGAGCTTCCAGGCTGTATTGGCAAAGCTTTATTGAACAAGCTGATGTTAGAAGCTGATTTGCTACTATGCACCAGATTCTGTGTACACCAGTTTTGGTAAATCTCCTCCACAAGGTCTTAAGGGAAGATGACTGAAGATGACTCCTTTAGTAGGCCAGCTCTGGCGTTCCATGCAGTGCCTACGTGCATGAAGGTGGCTCAACATAAATTGTATATTTCAGTTCCTATGTTCTCAGAGATAATAGTGATTTAGCCAATGGGGTCAATTTACTAAAACTAGAAAGTGCAAAATCTGGTGCAGCTCAGCATAGAAACCAATCAGCTTCCAGGTTTTATTGTCAAAGCTTAATCGAACAAGCTGAAGTTAGAAGCTGATAGGCTCCTACGCAGAGCTGCACCAGATTTTGCACTCTCCAGTTTTAGTAAATCACCCTTGATGTCTGGTCTTGAAAAATTACTGTGTTTTAACCTTGAAAAATGTATGTCCGGAGTGGCATCTGTATTGTGATTGTGCAATGTACTAAATAAAAAAAAATGTGATTTAGCCAATTACTGTTTTTGACATTAAAAATAGAAATATTAAAAAAAAAAGATTAAATACATGGATGAACGAACTATACAATTGAAAAAAATATATCAAAAACTAAACCAATTTATAGGACTTTTAAGGCATCAAAACCATAACCAAATACCGAATGGTTATAATTTTGGTTATATTTTTGATACCTTAAAAGTCCTATAAATTGGTTTGATTTTGTTATTTATTGATGTCATTTTGAGGATGTGGTACCCGTGATGACTCGGAATAAATTGTATTGTTACCCCTTTTTTTTCTAGTTTAGTATCATTTTTATAAAAATAGAAAATGATTTCTTATAAATGCATGACCTACAGTATGGGGTTATAATTGAATTTTTATTTTTGATACCTTAAAAGTCCTATAGATTGGTTAGATTGTTTTATTTATTGATGTGATTTTGAGGACGTGGTACTGGTGACAACTTGGACTAAATAGTATTATTACCCCTTTTTTCTAGTTTAGTATCTTTTTTATAAAAATAGAAAATTATATCTTAGAAATGTATGACCTACAGTATGGGTCATAATTTTGGCTTTATTTTTGATACCTTAAAAGATTGGTATTATTTTATTATTTATTGATGCAATTTTGAGGACGTGGTACCGGTGACGACTCAAACTAAATAGTATTAATACCCCTTTTTTTCTAGTTTAGTATCTTTTTTATAAAAATAGAAAATGATATCTTATAATTGCATGACCTACAGTATTTTCTAAGCACATGCCATGAGCTTACTAATCTATGTGCAAATATTTATATTTTTAATTTATTTTATTTTTTTCAAATTTGGTTAATTAAAAATCGGTTGAATATTTTGGCAGTGTGGTGTGTTGTTGAATGCAAAGCTTTAAAAAAAATAAAAAGAGGGAGCAGGCATCAAAGGGTTAAAGCTCTGGCGATCCATTTGCATGCTGGGAGCTGAAGGGCCCAGAGGAATGCTGGGATATTTTCCTGCAGTATATTCCCTCCTCTCGTTGGGATGGTACTTCAGTCTGAGGCTCTGTTGTGTTGCTAGCGGTTGTACTGTGCAAAAGGAAAAGGGAGATGTGGGAGAAGACAATGGGAGACAGGATGGCTCTGCCGCAGAGTTGCATTGTGTCCCCGTTATTCTGCATTGTGTCTGGTTAGATGTGGGGAGAGGAGAACGCATCTCGTAAGGCTTTGAATAGACCCCCCCCCCCTCCAAGAAAAAAAGAAGGTAATGCTGTCATTTGTATACATCTGTGTGTGGATTGTTACAATGTTTCATCTTGAATTCATGGAAAATCCGATACAGTCTTAAATTAAGCTGATAACATGTATCAAAAACACAAATATTCAATCAACTCTTTGTTCTCCATTTGTTGGTCCCGGGGGTTGCTCTGCCGGTTTAGATAGCAAAGCATGCTGGTCTTTTTTTTTTATTCTACAACAGCTGCATTATTACTGGCTGCTAAAAAACAAAAAAATGTCTTACCTATTCATTGATGTCTCTTAGCAGATGGTAGAAAAGAGCAAGATCTTAGTCTGCATTAAAAAAAAAATAAAAAAAAAATGAAATTAAAGAAAATATTTTGAATGTTGAATTTAAAGAGTACAATGCATGCCCTTTGTTTATAATCATCTTTTATCTTTGTTACATAGTTACATCTAGGGTTGGGACCTCATCCCTTTAGGCCTGATTCATACCTATGGCATTTTTAGTGCTTTTTGCATTTTGCAGATTTGCACAACAATACATTTAGCATGGTTTCCTAAGGAACACGTTCTGTAGTGCAAATCCGCAAAACACAAAAATCGCAAAAAAATGCCATAGGTGTAAATCAGGCCTTAAACCAATTGATTACACAGGTTCTGTAGCTGATTAAAGGGGTTGTAAAGGTTTGTTTTTTATTTTCTAAATAGGTTCCTTTAAGCTAGTGCATTGTTGGTTCACTTACCTTTTTCCTTCGATTTCCCTTCTAAATGTTTGTTTTCTTTGTCTGAATCTCTCACTTCCTGTTCCTCCTCAGTAAGCTTGCCCCCATCATCTGGTTGGGGGTTAGTCAGCCAGATCAGCTTACTGAGGAGGAACAGGAAGTGAGAAATTCAGACAAAGAAAAAAACAATTTAGAAGGGAAATCGAAGGAAAAGGTAAGTGAACCAACAATGCACTAGCTTAAAAGAACCTATTTAGAAAAAAAAAAAAAAAAACCTTTACAACCCCTTTAAGGTGGCAATTAAACTCACACAGAGCCTAATCTGAATTAAAGGGGTTCTAAAGCTAATTTTTTTCCTTTACCTTAGTGCAGTCCTCCTTCACTTACCTCATCCTTCCATTTTGCTTTTAAATGTCCTTATTTCTTCTGAGAAATCCTCACTTTCTGTTCTTCTGTCTGTAACTCCACACAGTAATGCAAGGCTTTCTCCCTGGTGTGGAGAAAGCCTCTTGAGGGGGGAGGGGGTGAGCAGGAGAGTCAGGACACTCCCTACTTCACTCCCCCCTCAAGATGCTTTCTCCACACCAGGGAGAAAGCCTTGCATTACGGTGTGGAGTTACAGACACGTTCCCGCAGGACTTGAGCCCTGGTGTATGGCCTGCTTTAGTCTAGATTTGCCACCTCATCCGTTTAAATCCAAACACATATTGATTACTCAGGTTCTGTGGCCGATTAAGGTGGTAATTAAACTCACTTGGTGCCTTATCTGCAATAAATTAGCCTCAACCTGTGTAATTTATATGTGTTTGGGTTTAAAGGGTAGACGTGGCAACCCTAAGTTAGTCAGGTTGAAAAAAAAAATACATACAAGCTGATTGGTTACCATGCACCGTTGGACCAGATTCTGTGTGCACCAGTTTTAGTAAATCTACCCCAGATTTACTAAAACTGGTGCACACAGAATCTGGTCCAACTGTGCATGGTAACCAATCAGCTTGTTCATTTAAGCTTTGACAAAAAAAACCTGGAAGCTGGTTGGTTACTATGCACAGATGCACCCAGTTGTTTGTGCACCAGTTTTAGTAAATCTCACCCTATTCATGAAAACTTCCAGGTTTTATTGTCAAAGCCTTATTGAACAAGCTGATTAACTCCCATGCACAGCTGCACCAGATTTTGCACCCTCCAGTTTTCGTGAATCAACCCATAGGGTGAGATTTACTAAAACTGGAGCGCACACAATAGGGTGCAGCTATGCATAGTAACCAAACAGCTTCCAATTGTGTGCGCACCAGTTTTAGTAAATCTCACCTTGTGGGGTTGATTCACGAAAACTGGAGAGTGCAAAATCTGGTGCAGCTGGGTATAGTAACCAATTAGCTTCTAACTTCAGCTTGTTGAATTGAGCTTTGACAATAAAACCTGGAGGCTTGTTGGTTACTATGCAGAGCTGCAGAAAATTCGCAGCAATTGATGGGTACAGTAGCAGCGCTTGATGGCACAGTGGCTGTGTTTGATGGGCACAGTGGCTGTGTTTGATGGGCACAGTGGCAGCAATTGATTGGTACAGTAGCTGTGTTTAATGGCAAAGTCGCTGCGCTTGATGGGCACAATTGCTGCGTTTGATGACACAGTGGCTGCTTTTTTTGGGCACAGTGGCTGCGTTTGATGGGCGCAGTGGCTGCTTTTAAAGGGCACAGTGGCTGCATTTGATGGGCACAGTGGCTGCATTTGATGGGCACAGTGGCTGCGTTTGATGGGCACAGTGGCTGTGTTTGATGGGCACAGTGGCTGTGTTTGATGGGCACAGTGGCTGTGTTTGATGGGTACAGTATCTGTATTTAATGGCACAGTGGCTGCGCTTGATGGGCACAGTTGCTGCGTTTGATGGCACAGTGGCTGTGTTTGATGGCACAGTGGCTGCGTTTTATGGGCACAGTGGCTGCGTTTGATGGGCACACTGGTAGCAATTGATTGGTACAGTAGCTGTGTTTATTGGCACAGTGGCTGTGCTTGATGGGCACAGTGCGTTTGCACAGTGGCTGCGTAAGAAATTGTTTAGCAAATGCCCCCTCTACTCCCTCAAACAGGTGCAGGGCCTTATTTACTAAAGAAAAAAAAATCACCCCCACCCTGGTATTTTAAATCAGGTTCAGTGGAATTGTATTTTTATTTTTTGCACCCCTTAAATTTGATGAAGTAGATTTGCTTAAACTGGTGTACACAGACTCTGGTGCGGCTGTGTATAGTAACCAATGAGCTTCCAGGCTGTATTGGCAAAGCTTTATTGAACAAGCTGATGTTAGAAGCTGATTTGCTACTATGCACCAGATTCTGTGTACACCAGTTTTGGTAAATCTCCTCCACAAGGTCTTAAGGGAAGATGACTGAAGATGACTCCTTTAGTAGGCCAGCTCTGGCGTTCCATGCAGTGCCTACGTGCATGAAGGTGGCTCAACATAAATTGTATATTTCAGTTCCTATGTTCTCAGAGATAATAGTGATTTAGCCAATGGGGTCAATTTACTAAAACTAGAAAGTGCAAAATCTGGTGCAGCTCAGCATAGAAACCAATCAGCTTCCAGGTTTTATTGTCAAAGCTTAATCGAACAAGCTGAAGTTAGAAGCTGATAGGCTCCTACGCAGAGCTGCACCAGATTTTGCACTCTCCAGTTTTAGTAAATCACCCTTGATGTCTGGTCTTGAAAAATTACTGTGTTTTAACCTTGAAAAATGTATGTCCGGAGTGGCATCTGTATTGTGATTGTGCAATGTACTAAATAAAAAAAAATGTGATTTAGCCAATTACTGTTTTTGACATTAAAAATAGAAATATTAAAAAAAAAAGATTAAATACATGGATGAACGAACTATACAATTGAAAAAAATATATCAAAAACTAAACCAATTTATAGGACTTTTAAGGCATCAAAACCATAACCAAATACCGAATGGTTATAATTTTGGTTATATTTTTGATACCTTAAAAGTCCTATAAATTGGTTTGATTTTGTTATTTATTGATGTCATTTTGAGGATGTGGTACCCGTGATGACTCGGAATAAATTGTATTGTTACCCCTTTTTTTTTCTAGTTTAGTATCATTTTTATAAAAATAGAAAATGATTTCTTATAAATGCATGACCTACAGTATGGGGTTATAATTGAATTTTTATTTTTGATACCTTAAAAGTCCTATAGATTGGTTAGATTGTTTTATTTATTGATGTGATTTTGAGGACGTGGTACTGGTGACAACTTGGACTAAATAGTATTATTACCCCTTTTTTCTAGTTTAGTATCTTTTTTATAAAAATAGAAAATTATATCTTAGAAATGTATGACCTACAGTATGGGTCATAATTTTGGCTTTATTTTTGATACCTTAAAAGATTGGTATTATTTTATTATTTATTGATGCAATTTTGAGGACGTGGTACCGGTGACGACTCAAACTAAATAGTATTAATACCCCTTTTTTTCTAGTTTAGTATCTTTTTTATAAAAATAGAAAATGATATCTTATAATTGCATGACCTACAGTATTTTCTAAGCACATGCCATGAGCTTACTAATCTATGTGCAAATATTTATATTTTTAATTTATTTTATTTTTTTCAAATTTGGTTAATTAAAAATCGGTTGAATATTTTGGCAGTGTGGTGTGTTGTTGAATGCAAAGCTTTAAAAAAAATAAAAAGAGGGAGCAGGCATCAAAGGGTTAAAGCTCTGGCGATCCATTTGCATGCTGGGAGCTGAAGGGCCCAGAGGAATGCTGGGATATTTTCCTGCAGTATATTCCCTCCTCTCGTTGGGATGGTACTTCAGTCTGAGGCTCTGTTGTGTTGCTAGCGGTTGTACTGTGCAAAAGGAAAAGGGAGATGTGGGAGAAGACAATGGGAGACAGGATGGCTCTGCCGCAGAGTTGCATTGTGTCCCCGTTATTCTGCATTGTGTCTGGTTAGATGTGGGGAGAGGAGAACGCATCTCGTAAGGCTTTGAATAGACCCCCCCCCCCCTCCAAGAAAAAAAGAAGGTAATGCTGTCATTTGTATACATCTGTGTGTGGATTGTTACAATGTTTCATCTTGAATTCATGGAAAATCCGATACAGTCTTAAATTAAGCTGATAACATGTATCAAAAACACAAATATTCAATCAACTCTTTGTTCTCCATTTGTTGGTCCCGGGGGTTGCTCTGCCGGTTTAGATAGCAAAGCATGCTGGTCTTTTTTTTTTATTCTACAACAGCTGCATTATTACTGGCTGCTAAAAAACAAAAAAATGTCTTACCTATTCATTGATGTCTCTTAGCAGATGGTAGAAAAGAGCAAGATCTTAGTCTGCATTAAAAAAAAAATAAAAAAAAAATGAAATTAAAGAAAATATTTTGAATGTTGAATTTAAAGAGTACAATGCATGCCCTTTGTTTATAATCATCTTTTATCTTTGTTACATAGTTACATCTAGGGTTGGGACCTCATCCCTTTAGGCCTGATTCATACCTATGGCATTTTTAGTGCTTTTTGCATTTTGCAGATTTGCACAACAATACATTTAGCATGGTTTCCTAAGGAACACGTTCTGTAGTGCAAATCCGCAAAACACAAAAATCGCAAAAAAATGCCATAGGTGTAAATCAGGCCTTAAACCAATTGATTACACAGGTTCTGTAGCTGATTAAAGGGGTTGTAAAGGTTTGTTTTTTATTTTCTAAATAGGTTCCTTTAAGCTAGTGCATTGTTGGTTCACTTACCTTTTTCCTTCGATTTCCCTTCTAAATGTTTGTTTTCTTTGTCTGAATCTCTCACTTCCTGTTCCTCCTCAGTAAGCTTGCCCCCATCATCTGGTTGGGGGTTAGTCAGCCAGATCAGCTTACTGAGGAGGAACAGGAAGTGAGAAATTCAGACAAAGAAAAAAACAATTTAGAAGGGAAATCGAAGGAAAAGGTAAGTGAACCAACAATGCACTAGCTTAAAAGAACCTATTTAGAAAAAAAAAAAAAAAAACCTTTACAACCCCTTTAAGGTGGCAATTAAACTCACACAGAGCCTAATCTGAATTAAAGGGGTTCTAAAGCTAATTTTTTTCCTTTACCTTAGTGCAGTCCTCCTTCACTTACCTCATCCTTCCATTTTGCTTTTAAATGTCCTTATTTCTTCTGAGAAATCCTCACTTTCTGTTCTTCTGTCTGTAACTCCACACAGTAATGCAAGGCTTTCTCCCTGGTGTGGAGAAAGCCTCTTGAGGGGGGAGGGGGTGAGCAGGAGAGTCAGGACACTCCCTACTTCACTCCCCCCTCAAGATGCTTTCTCCACACCAGGGAGAAAGCCTTGCATTACGGTGTGGAGTTACAGACACGTTCCCGCAGGACTTGAGCCCTGGTGTATGGCCTGCTTTAGTCTAGATTTGCCACCTCATCCGTTTAAATCCAAACACATATTGATTACTCAGGTTCTGTGGCCGATTAAGGTGGTAATTAAACTCACTTGGTGCCTTATCTGCAATAAATTAGCCTCAACCTGTGTAATTTATATGTGTTTGGGTTTAAAGGGTAGACGTGGCAACCCTAAGTTAGTCAGGTTGAAAAAAAAAATACATACAAGCTGATTGGTTACCATGCACCGTTGGACCAGATTCTGTGTGCACCAGTTTTAGTAAATCTACCCCAGATTTACTAAAACTGGTGCACACAGAATCTGGTCCAACTGTGCATGGTAACCAATCAGCTTGTTCATTTAAGCTTTGACAAAAAAAACCTGGAAGCTGGTTGGTTACTATGCACAGATGCACCCAGTTGTTTGTGCACCAGTTTTAGTAAATCTCACCCTATTCATGAAAACTTCCAGGTTTTATTGTCAAAGCCTTATTGAACAAGCTGATTAACTCCCATGCACAGCTGCACCAGATTTTGCACCCTCCAGTTTTCGTGAATCAACCCATAGGGTGAGATTTACTAAAACTGGAGCGCACACAATAGGGTGCAGCTATGCATAGTAACCAAACAGCTTCCAATTGTGTGCGCACCAGTTTTAGTAAATCTCACCTTGTGGGGTTGATTCACGAAAACTGGAGAGTGCAAAATCTGGTGCAGCTGGGTATAGTAACCAATTAGCTTCTAACTTCAGCTTGTTGAATTGAGCTTTGACAATAAAACCTGGAGGCTTGTTGGTTACTATGCAGAGCTGCAGAAAATTCGCAGCAATTGATGGGTACAGTAGCAGCGCTTGATGGCACAGTGGCTGTGTTTGATGGGCACAGTGGCTGTGTTTGATGGGCACAGTGGCAGCAATTGATTGGTACAGTAGCTGTGTTTAATGGCAAAGTCGCTGCGCTTGATGGGCACAATTGCTGCGTTTGATGACACAGTGGCTGCTTTTTTTGGGCACAGTGGCTGCGTTTGATGGGCGCAGTGGCTGCTTTTAAAGGGCACAGTGGCTGCATTTGATGGGCACAGTGGCTGCATTTGATGGGCACAGTGGCTGCGTTTGATGGGCACAGTGGCTGTGTTTGATGGGCACAGTGGCTGTGTTTGATGGGCACAGTGGCTGTGTTTGATGGGTACAGTATCTGTATTTAATGGCACAGTGGCTGCGCTTGATGGGCACAGTTGCTGCGTTTGATGGCACAGTGGCTGTGTTTGATGGCACAGTGGCTGCGTTTTATGGGCACAGTGGCTGCGTTTGATGGGCACACTGGTAGCAATTGATTGGTACAGTAGCTGTGTTTATTGGCACAGTGGCTGTGCTTGATGGGCACAGTGGCTGCGTTTGATGGGCACAGTGGCTGCGTTTGATGGGCACAGTGGCAGCAATTGATTGGTAGAGTTTCTGTGTTTAATGGCACAGTGGCTGCACTTGATGGGCACAGTTGCTGCGTTTGATGACACAGTGGCTGCGTTTTATGGGCACAGTGGCTGTGTTTGATGGGCGCAGTGGCTGCATTTGATGGGCACAGTGGCTGTGTTTAATGGGCACAGTGGCTGTGTTTGATGGGCACAGTGGCAACAATTGATTGGTACAGTAGCTGTGTTTAATGGCACAGTCGCTGCGCTTGATGGGCACAATTGCTGCGTTTGATGACACAGTGGCTGCGTTTTATGGGCACAGTGGCTGCGTTTGATGGGCGCAGTGGCTGCGTTTAAAGGGCACAGTGGCTGCATTTGATGGGCACAGTGGCTGCATTTGATGGGCACAGTGGCTGCGTTTGATGGGCACAGTGGCTGTGTTTGATGTGCACAGTGGCTGTGTTTGATGGGTACAGTATCTGTATTTAATGGCACAGTGGCTGCGCTTGATGGGCACAGTTGCTGCGTTTGATGGCACAGTGGCTGTGTTTGATGGCACAGTGGCTGCGTTTTATGGGCACAGTGGCTGCGTTTGATGGGCACACTGGTAGCAATTGATTGGTACAGTAGCTGTGTTTAATGGCACAGTGGCTGTGCTTGATGGGCACAGTGGCTGCGTTTGATGGGCACAGTGGCTGCGTTTGATAGGCACAGTGGCAGCAATTGATTGGTAGAGTTGCTGTGTTTATAGGCACAGTGGCTGCGCTTGATGGGCACAGTTGCTGCGTTTGATGACACAGTGGCTGCGTTTTATGGACACAGTGGCTGCGTTTGATGGGCGCAGTGGCTGCATTTGGTGGGCACAGTGGCTGTGTTTAATGGGCACAGCAGCTGTGTTTGATGGGTACAGGAGCTGTGTTTAATGGCACAGTGGCTGCACTTGATGGGCACAGTTGCTGCGTTTGATGGCACAGTGGCTGTGTTTGATGGCACAGTGGCTGCGTTTGATGGGCACAGTCGCTGTGTTTGATGGGCTCATGCAGGACACCGCCGCTGACCCGGTAAGTGGCGGGCGATGCACACTGGCAGCATTTGATGGGCACAGTAGCAGCAATTGATGGGAACACTGGCAGCAATTGATGGGCACACTGGCAGCAATTGATGGGTACAGTAGCAGCCCTTGATGACACAGTGGCTGCGCTTGATGGGCACAGTGGTTGTGTTTGATGGGCACAGTGGCTGCGTTTGATGGGGACAGTGGCTGTGTTTGATGGGCACAGTGGCTGCGTTTGATTGGCACATTGGCAGCAATTGATGGGTACAGTAGCTGTGTTTGATGGCACAGTGGCTGCGCTTGATGGGTACAGTTGCTGTGTTTGATGGCACCGTGGCTGAGTTTGATGGCACAGTGGCTGCGTTTGATGGGCACAGTGGCTGCGTTTGATGGGCACAGTGTCTGTGTTTGATGTGTTTTTTTTTACATACTGGCACCCATCAATGCAGCCTCCCCAGCGCCCATCAATGCAGCCTTCCCAGCACCCATCAATGCAGCCTCCCCAGCACCCATCAATGCAGCCTCTCTAGCGCCCATCAATGCAGCCTCTCCAGCGCCCATCCATGCAGCCTCTCCAGCGCTCATCAATGCAGCCTCTCCAGCGCCCATCAATGCAGCCTCACCAGCGCCCATCAGTGCAGCCTCACCAGCGCCCATCAATGCAGCCTACCAGTGCCCATCAATAAATGTTTGCTTGCTTCCATTTATTCGGGAGTTGGGACACAGACACAGTCCTCCGCCACCCCTGCGCCTCTGACACTAAGTGCAAATGGATCGGTGGCTGCCTGCTGATGCTGAGACTTAGTTGCTTGCTGCAGAGAGAAGACAGTAGGAACACCAGTGGTAACACCGGCCCTAACAGTGGGCTTTTGTTTCCTTCCCCTTGATCACTTCCTGGCACATCTCCTAGTTTGCTTCCCTGTATAAGACATGCTCGGTGCAGCCCGTGTTGCCTGAGCAACTTCCTAGTTCTCTGAGCTTCTGTTTGCCTAGTGTTTCATGTATTCAGTGTACTGACCCCAGCTTTGTCCTCGGTTTTTGCTTGTCTGCCGTCCTCCCTCATCTTGTCTTGTTTCCCGGATCCTTTTCTGTCTCCTGCCATCTGTACTGAGTGGTCTCCATATCATCAGCTGAGTGTACCTGGGGGGCTGTGACCCAGCTCAAGCTTGCTGCAAGTTCATCCCCACAATCAGGGGCCCTGGTTAGAAACAGGCTGGGACTTAGACTCTGTGCCCTAGGGAACCTTGGGTTGGTGTTCTACAAGGGCTCACTACCACAGAAAAATCACTATAGGCTTCGAAAGCGATGGGTAGATTTAGGTAGTGTTTGAGTGAACTTCCACTTTAAGTCCTGATGAAGAGGGAGTGTGTTTGGCCCTCAAGACGCATTGGCTCTATTCTGTTATGAATCAATTTTATCATTAAGTTACCTTGGACTCTTGGACGTTTGTTTGGCTTCTTCATTGGATAGTATTGGGACACCTGCCTTTAAACACACATTAACTTTAATGGCATCCCAGTCTTAGTCTGTAGGGTTCAATATTGAGTTGGCCCCGCCCTTTGTAGCTAAACAGCTTCAACTTTTCTGGGAAGACTGTCCACAAGGTTTAGGAGTGTGTCTATTGGGATGTTTGACCATTCTTCCAGAAGTATTTGTGAGGTCAGGCACTGATGTTGAATGAGAAGACCTGGCTCGCAGTCTCCGCTCTAATTCATACCAAAGGTGTTCTATCAGGTTGAGGTCAGGACTCTCTGCAGACCAGTCATGTTCCTCCACCCCAAACTCACTCATCCATGTCTTTATGGACCTTGCTTTGAGCACTGGTCCAAATCATTTGGTGGAGGGGGAATTATGGTGTGGGGTTGTTTTTCAGGGGTTGGGCTTGGCCCCTTAGTTCCAGTAAAGGGAACTCTTAAGGTGTTGGCATACCAAGACACTTTGGACAATTTCATGGTCCCAACTTTGTGGGAACAGTTTGGGGATGGCCCCTTCCTGTTCCAACATGACTGCGCACCAGTGCACAAAGCAAGGTCCATAAAGACATGGATGAGTGAGTTTGGGGTGGAGGAATTTGACTGGCCTGACCTCAACCCGGTAGAACACATTTGGCCTAAATTAGAGCGGAGACTCTGAGCCAAGCCTCACAAATACGCTTCTGGAAGAATGGTCAAACATTCTCATAGACACAATTCTAAACCTTGTGGGCGGCCTTCCCACAAGAGTTGAAGCTGTTATAGCTGAAAAGGGTGGGCCAACTTAATATTGACCCCTACAGACTAAGATGCCAATAAGGTTCATGCGCATGTAAAGGCAGGTGTCCCAATACTTTTGAGAATATAGTGTATATTATAGCTTACCAGTCCTGGCTATAGTGGCTGAATTAATTTTATCGTCTCAAAAGATTTGTCCTTTATTTTTACTTGGTAATCCTGTTAATAACACATTTCCTGTCCCTGGGTATACCCCTTCCCTGCTGTATCTATGGAGAGAGACATTTTTGTCACCCTAGGCTGCTCTCCTGTCCTGATATGGACTCTAAACATGTCTGTGTATCTTCCTCTCCATTACATAAAATGGGGGTATTTGGTAATTTACAGAAGTTAGCTATGATGGAAGATATTCCTCTGTGCACCTTACAGGAAGTAATAAGGACATGGCATGTCCTCTGTGCGCCTTACAGGAAGTGATAAGGACATGGCAGGTCCTCTGTGCATCTTACAGGAAGTGATAAGGACATGGTAGGTCCTCTGTGAATCTAAGGCCTCGTACACACGAGGGGATATGTCCGCTGAAAACGGTCCGATGGACCGTTTCAGCAGACATCTCCACTCGTGTGTATGGGCTAGCGGACAGATTTCTCCACCCGACAGATTTCAAAGCATGCTTTGAAATCCATCCGGTGAAATCTGTCCGCCCGACATGTCTGCTGGTTAGTACACTTACCAGCAGACATGTCGTGCCCCACCGCCGCCGCGCCGCCGCCGAATGGATTCGGCGCATGCGCGGAAGTGTTTAACTTCCTGGTGCGGTGACGTGGCGGTGACGTGGCGGCGTCAACGTCATCGCCGCGTCACCGCGCCGTCCAGGCGGCGGGGAATTTGATCCGATGGTGTGTACCCGCCATCGGATCAAACTCCCGATCGGACATATCCGATGGAAATGGTCCGTAGACCGTTTTCATCGGATATGTCCGATCGTGTGTACGAGGCCTTACAGGAAGTGATAAGGACATGGTAGGTCCTGTGTGCACCTTACAGGAAGTGATAAGGACATGGCAGGTCCTGTGTGCACCTTACAGGAAGTGATAAGGACATGGAAGGTCCTCTGTGCACCTTACAGGAAGTTATAAGGACATGGCAGGTCCTGTGTGCACCTTACAGGAAGTGATAAGGACATGGCAGGTCCTCTGTGCACCTTACAGGAGGTGATAAGGACATGGCAGGTCCTGTGTGCACCTTACAGGAAGTGATAAGGACATGGAAGGTCCTGTGTGCACCTTACAGGAAGTGGTAAGGACATGGCAGGTCCTGTGTACACATAACAGGAAGTGATAAGGACATGACAGGTCCTCTGAGCACCTTACAGGAAGTGAAAAGGACATGGCAGGTCCTCTGTGCACCTTACAGGAAGCGATAAGAACATAGCAGGTCCTGTGTGCATCTTACAGGAAGTGATAAGGAAATGGCAGGTTCTGTGTGCACCCAACAGGAAGTGATAAGGACATGGCAGGTCCTCTGTGCACCTTACAAGAAGTGATAAGGACATGGCAGGTCCTCTGTGCACCTTACAGGAAGTGATAAGGACATGGCAGGTGCTCTGTGCACCTTACAGGAAGTGATAAGGACATGGCAGGTCCTCTGTGCACCTTACAGGAAATGATAAGGACATGGCAGGTCCTGTGTGCACCTTACAGGAAGTGATAAGGACATGGCAGGTCCTCTGTGCACCTTACAGGAGGTTATAAGGACATGGCAGGTCCTCTGTGCACCTTACAGGAAGTGATAAGGACATGGCAGGTCCTGTGTGCACCTTACAGGAAGTGATAAGGACATGGCAGGTCCTGTGTGCACCTTACAGGAAGTGATAAGGACATGGCAGGTCCTGTGCGCACCTTACAGGAAGTGATAAGGACATGACAGATCTTTTGTGCACCTTACAGGAAGTAAGGAGAACATAGCATTTCTGGTAACAACATGTATTCTCAATACTTACTGAAAATGTTTAGCCTGAAAAAAAAAAAAAAATCTAATGCAGCCACTTCATCTAAGGACTATAAGCTGCAATATATTACATCTCCAGAATAGAAGTAATTAGAGATCTGCATGTAGTCACAAAAATCAATAATTTTTTTTTTAAATAAATATGCATGTAGTCTACAGGACACGACAAAGCTGCTGATGCTCTTTAAAGTGGACCTTCAGTCATTTTCCATCTTTCCATCTATTAAATCTTCTGCCCTTGTTGTTGTTTTAACTTTGGATAGTTAAATTATTATTTTTTCAGCCAGTAAATCCCTTATACAGCCCACTTCCTGTTTCTTGACTGGTCATTAGCCTAGGATTATGACATCATGCAAAGCTCTCTCTCACTCTCATGAGAGTATGCCAGGAAGGGAAGGGGGAATGAGTGATAAGAGGACCAATTAGAGCTGGAGGTGTGAACAGGAAGCAGCTTCAGCTGCCCACAGTTAAAATGGCTGCAGCCAGACTCAGCAGAGGGAGATTTCTGCAGCATATTTGGCAACTACAGAATCACAGTATATATAAAATAATATGCAAAGTGGTTGGAGGGAAGCTTCAGAATGGCAAAGATGTTTTTATTACAAATTATTATGTGAGCAGATTGCAGTTCCTCTTTAAAACTGTATATCTTTTTTTTGTTTTTATTAGAGAACCACGTGAAGGACGTTGTCTTTGGGAAAGGAATTCTCTCTGTGAAAAAGGTGAAAAATGATTGACTCACACATACAATACAAGTAAGGAATTTTACATTGTTGGGATACCTGACATTGACATTCTTGTTCCAGGTCAGTGGCTCACTATTGCAATTTTAAGGAGGTTGTTTACAAAAAGCAAATCCACTTTGCACTACAAGTGCAAACTACAGGTGCAAAGTGCACTTGAAATTTCACTGAAAGTTCACTTGGAAGTGCAGTCGCTGTAGATCCGAGGGGGACATGCAAGGAAAATAAAAAACAGAATTTTTACTTGCACATAATTGGATGATAAAATCAGCAGAGCTTCCCCTCATTTCAGATCTACTCCTCAGATTTACAGCGACTGCACCTCCAAGTGCACTTTCAGAGCTTCTGAAGCCGGTTTACAGACCTGAGGATTTAAGACGAAACATGTCACTAGCAGAACCTCTATGATAAAAGAGAAGCCATTAGGTCATACATTCTCAGCTGGGATTCCTCCAAAAGTTGCTAGCGGTTTCTAGAACTGTGGCTGATTGACTTCTTATTTGATGGTGTCTGCATAGTTCTGGGGCCAACGATTACTTGGCAGAGTCAGCAGCATGACACCGATAGTCTTTTTTTGCTGTCTGCAAGGGGGACATTCTTCCCAATGACCACCAAATTAAAGAGCTTTTTTTCCACTGGCCACCAATGTAAGGAACATTCTTCCCACTGGCCACCAATGTAAGAAACATTCTTCCCACTGGCCACCAATGTAAGGAACATTCTTCCCACTGGCCACCAATGTAAGGAACATTCTTCCCACTGGCCACCAATGTAAGGGACATTCTTCTCACTGATAATCCAATGTAAGGGGCATTCTTCGTATTGATCACCAATGTAAGGGACATTCTTCCCACTGATCACTAATGTAAGGGACATTCTTCCCACTGGCCACCAATGTAAGGAGCATTCTTCCCACTGATCACTAATGTAAGGAGCATTCTTCTCACTGATCACCAATGTAAGGAACATTCTTCCTACTGGCCACCAATGTAAGGAACATTCTTCCCACTGGTCACCAATGAAAGGAACATTCTTCCCTCTGGCCACCAATGTAAGGGACATGCTTTCCACTGGCCACCAATGTAAGGAACATTCTTTCCACTGGCCATCAATGTAAGGAAAATTCTTCCCACTGGCCAACAATGTAAGGGACATTCTTCCCACTGGTCACCAATAAAAGGAACATTCTTCCCACTGGCCACCAATGTAAGGGACAGTCTTCCCACTGGCCACTAATGTAAGGGACATGCTTCCCACTGGCCATCAATGTAAGGAACATTTTTCCCACTGGCCCCCAATGTTAGGAACATTCTTCCCACTGGCCACCAATGTAAGGAACATTCTTCTCAATGGCCACCAATGTAAGGGACATTCTTCTCACTGATAATCCAATGTAAGGGGCATTCTTCCTATTGATCACCAATGTAAGGGACATTCTTCCCACTGGTCACCAATGAAAGGAGTATTTTTCTCACTGGCCGCCAATGTAAGGGACATTCTTACCACTGGCCACCAATGTAAGGGACATTCTTCCCACTGGTCACCAATGAAAGGAGTATTTTTTCTCACTGGCCACCAATGTAAGGGACATTCTTACCACTGGCCACCAATGTAAGGGACATTCTTCCCATTGATAATCCAATGTAAGGGACATTCTTCCCACTGATCACCAATGTAAGGGACATTCTTCCCACTGGCCACCAATGTAAGGAGCATTCTTCCCACTGATCACTAATGTAAGGAGCATTCTTTTCACTGATCACCAATGTAAGGGACATTCTTCCCACTGGCCACCAATGTAAGGGACATTCTTCCCACTGGTCACCAATGAAAGGAACATTCTTCCCACTGGCCACCAATGTAAGGAACATTCTTCCCACTGGCCACCAATGTAAGGAACATTCTTCCCACTGGCCACCAATGTAAGGGACATTCTTCTCACTGATAATCCAATGTAAGGGGCATTCTTCGTATTGATCACCAATGTAAGGGACATTCTTCCCACTGATCACTAATGTAAGGGACATTCTTCCCACTGGCCACCAATGTAAGGAGCATTCTTCCCACTGATCACTAATGTAAGGAGCATTCTTCCCACTGGCCACCAATGTAAGGAGCATTCTTCCCACTGATCACTAATGTAAGGAGCATTCTTTTCACTGGTCACCAATGAAAGGAACATTCTTCCCACTGGCCACCAATGTAAGGAACATTCTTCCCACTGGTCACCAATGAAAGGAACATTCTTCCCTCTGGCCATCAACGTAAGGAAAATTCTTCCCACTGGCCACCAATGTAAGGAACATTCTCCCCACTGGCCACCAATGTTAGAAACATTCTTCCTACTGGCCACCAATGTAAGGAACATTCTTCCCACTGGCCACCAATGTAAGGAACATTCTTCACACTGGCCACCAATGTAAGGAACAATCTTCCCACTAGCCACCAATGTTAGGGACATTCTTCTCACTGATAATCCAATGTAAGGGGCATTCTTCGTATTGATCACCAATGTAAGGGACATTCTTCCCACTGATCACTAATGTAAGGGACATTCTTCCCACTGGCCACCAATGTAAGGAGCATTCTTCCCACTGATCACTAATGTAAGGAGCATTCTTCTCACTGATCACCAATGTAAGGGACATTCTTCCTACTGGCCACCAATGTAAGGAACATTCTTCCCACTGGTCACCAATGAAAGGAACATTCTTCCCACTGGCCACCAATGTAAGGGACATTCTTCCCACTGGTCACCAATGAAAGGAACATTCCTCCCTCTGGCCACCAATGTAAGGAACATTCTTCCCACTGGCCACCAATGTAAGGAACATTCTTCCCACTGGCCACCAATGTTAGAAACATTCTTCCCACTGGCCACCAGTGTAAGGAACATTCTTCCCACTGGCCACCAATGTAAGGAACATTCTTCCCACTGGCCACCAATGTAAGGAACATTCTTCCCACTGGCCACCAATGTAAGGGACATTCTTCTCACTGATAATCCAATGTAAGGGGCATTCTTCGTATTGATCACCAATGTAAGGGACATTCTTCCCACTGATCACTAATGTAAGGGACATTCTTCCCACTGGCCACCAATGTAAGGAGCATTCTTCCCACTGATCACTAATGTAAGGAGCATTCTTCTCACTGATCACCAATGTAAGGGACATTCTTCCTACTGGCCACCAATGTAAGGGACATTCTTCCCACTGGTCACCAATGAAAGGAACATTCTTCCCTCTGGCCACCAATGTAAGGGACATGCTTTCCACTGGCCACCAATGTAAGAAACATTCTTTCCACTGGCCATCAATGTAAGGAAAATTCTTCCCACTGGCCACCAATGTAAGGGACATTCTTCCCACTGGTCACCAATGTAAGCAACATTCTTCCCACTGGCCACCAATGTAAGGGACATGCTTCCCACTGGCCATCAATGTAAGGAACATTTTTGGTTGAGAAAGTCTGCATTAGGTGATTAAACTCTTCTGTATCTTCAAAAAGATTTGTAGGTGTAAACTTTAACAACGAGCCCAAAGTGGACACACTACATCACATCTAAAGTTTGCTCTCTTGTTTAATGTTTAATGAACCTTTAAATAAAGTCATACAATTTAAGTTATTTGTTATTTCGTTTTTAACAAAGAAGTTATTTTGTATATTTAGTTGTGTTAAATTTCTTGTTTGCCTGTGTTGTCCTCAGCCATTTATGTCTTTTTGGATCTTGACATTAAAAATAAAAAAATACAATTTTAGAAGCTGTTTGTCTTTTTTTCATATGATGTCCTATGTAATAAAGGAAAACTGTTGTTGTTATTGCTGTGCCTTATTTGTATGGCCATCCAATATGTATGATTATAAATGGTGCACACAAACAATCAGAGCCGGTGCTACCACTAGGGGGGGCCCAGCCACTGGGGTTCCTACTCTCTTCTCTCTGCAGCAATTCAGCTAAGTCTCAGCATCAGCAGGCAGCCGCCGCTCTGTTCGCACATAGTGTCAGAGGCGCAGCGGCGGCGGAGGGCTGTGTCTGTGTCCCGACTCCCGAATAAATGGAAGCAAGCAAACATTTATTGATGGGCATTGGTAGGCTGCATTGATGGACACCGTTGAGGTTGCAATGATGGACGCTGGTGAGGCTGCATTTGATGGGCGCTGGTGAGGCTGCATTTGATGGGTGCTGATGAGGCTGCATTTGATGGGCGCTGATGAGGCTGCATTTGATGGGCACTGGTGAGGCTGCATTTGATGGGCATTGGTGAGGCTGCATTTGATGGGCACTGGTGAGGCTGGATTTGATGGACGCTGGTGAGGCTGCGTTTGATGGGTGCTGGTGAGGCTGCATTTGATGGGTGCTGGTGAGGCTACATTGATGGGCGCTGGTGAAGCTGCATTTGATGGGTTCTTCATTAAAAAGGTGGGGTTTACAGGGGCAGAAAAAAGGGGGTGGGGTCAGGGGTGGGGCCAATGGGGGGGCAGCAAAATGAGGTTTCGTCTAGGGTATCAAAACTCCTTGCACCAGCCCTGCAAACAATACCATTTAAACATAAAACTACCCTGTCCCTGCTGCAAAGGATGTATTCAGACTAAAGCCATCCTGTAAAAGAGGACGTTTTTATACTTACCTTCCAGGTGGGTGATCTGGTTTGTTGGTACAGCTGCGCTGCAATTCCGGGTGTGCGGAATACTGTGTCTCTTGCTGGTGCTGTTGTTCCTCTCACCAACCCCTGTAGTGAGGTAGCAGCTCCCGGGAAGAACCTCCACATCCAGCATAGGGGACATATTATCTCACACACTTGGAAGTGTTGAATAGCAGCGGTACCCAGAATTCCTCAACAGAGCAAACTTTAAACACGCTGCCCACCAAAAAAACTTAATTAAAACACTTTTTCATTTACAAGGTAAGTTTGAGATTGAGAAGTTTAAGATTGTGGTTCAATTACTAATGTAAAGTGGTGTTTATATGCTGGATCTTGTACTTGGACTGTTTCTTTGTATGCACACCAATGTGAAGGGCTCTGTATTTCCACATGTCTTACACAAATAAAGAATTGAAAAAAAAAAAGACAAGCATGATCTGCAGGTCAGGCCAACATTAACTGCTTGCCTACCACCGGACGACATACGACATCCGGACGGCGCCGGACGGTGCAGCTCTCGTTCTGGGCAGGCGTCAAATATAACGTCCTCGCCTTCCCAGGCCACTATGACATCCTCGCCTTCCCTCCGCGATGCGCGTGCCCAGTGGTCACGATGTCCGCCGAGCACCCGCAATTTCCCAGTAATGGAGCAGGACCGTGGATCTGTGTGTGTGAGAGGAGACCGATGGTGTGTTCCTTGTACAGAGGAACACCGATCGGTCTCCTCCCCTTTGTTAGTCCCATCCCCCTACAGTTAGAATCACTCCCTAGGACACACATTTAAAGGGGTTGTAAAGGGTTGTAAAGGAAAAAAATGTTTTCATACTAAGCATCCTTTACCTGCAGACATTCCTCTTTTCACTTCCTCATTGTTCGTTTTTTTTTTTTTTTCTCAGAAGTTGCTCTATTTCTTCTCTGTTCTGTTCACTTCCTGCTTGTCTGATTGTTACTCACCACCGTGAAGGGAGGCTTTACTGTGGTGGTCAGTAACGTGCTCGCCCCCTCCTGGGAACTACATCTGTGTGGCAGGACGCTCTCTACGGGTTAGAGACTTTAACGAGGTGTGAATTACTGGGCGTGCCGCAATGCATACTGGGAAATGTAGTTCTTACATGAACGAGCGCCGCAAACCAGGAAATGAATGAGAGAACAGAAACTAGAACGCCGGAGGTGATATAGATGAAGGAATTTAATAGGTATTTACTTTTTTTAACAGAATCATTACACTATTCTGTCTGTCTACCTTGCAGACATTGATTTTAGGCAAAAAATGTTTTTCCTTTACAACTCCTTTAACCCCTTAATCGCCCCCTTGTGTTAACCGCTTCCCTGCCAGTCACATTTACACAGTAATCAGCGCATTTTTATAGCACGGATCACTGTATAAATGTAAATGGTCCCAAAATAGTGTCAAAAGTGTCCGATATGTCTGCCGCAATATCGCAGTCACGATAAAAATCGCAGATCGCCGCCATTACTAGTAAAACAATAAATAATAAAAATGCTATAAAACTATCTCCTATTTTGTAGACGCTATAAATTTTGCGCAAACCAATCAATAAACGCTTATTGCAAATTATTTTTTACCAAAAATATGTAGAAGAATACATGTCGGCCTAAACTGAGGAAAAAATTAGTTAAAAAAAAAAATTGGATATTTATTATAGCAAAAAGTAAAAAATATTGTGTTTTTTTTCTCTAACTTGTCGTTATAGTGTAAGAAATAAAAACCACAGAGGTGATCAAATACCGCCAAAAGAAAGCTCTATTTGTGGGGGAAAAAATTATACAAATTTCATTTGGGTACAGCGTTGCATGACCGCGCAATTGTCATTTAAAGTGTGACAGCGCTGAAAGCTAAAAAATGGCTCGGGCAGGAAGGGGGTGAAAGTGCCCAGTATTGAGGTGGTTAACGTGAACCCGTGGCCTTGCTCTGTATGAGCTTAGTACATGTTCACATTAAATCCATATACCATAGATTTTTTTTTGAAGGTGGACAGCAAAATAGTTCAAAACACATTTTTTTTTCACCTGCAGTACAAAAAAATGACAGTTGGAAGCTGATTGGTTGGTATGGTCAACACATATGATTTTCTTGCCGCTATGTAATATACCAGTTAGACTTTGCTTCTATATGTTAACAAATAATCACATTAATCAGCTTAGGAGTGCAATATTGACACTGTGTTGTCATCTGTACTCTGTACCGCTCATATCAGCAGTTCTGATAAGGTATGAGAGCAAAGTGTTACATTATTAGGATGTGTATTTCTTAATTTTGATGGAATATATTTACCTTTGCAGTTTTACCACCTTGTTTAACTGGTCAGATAACATCAGTTATGTTCAGAATAAGATACAGCCTTACATACAATTGACCTAATACCTAAATCTCTCAGGCTCCCTTTATTAGCCAGATAACATCCTTCAGACCCTTCTGAATCTACACTATATTACGCCTGGCTTTACACGCACATGAACTTTACTGTCATCCCAGTCTTAGTCTGTAGGGTTCAATATTGAGTTGGCCCCGCCCTTTGCAGCTATAACAGCTTCAACTCTTCTGGGAAAGCTGTCTGCAAGGTTTAGGAGCGTGTCTATGGGAATGCTTGACCATTCTTCCAGAAGCGCATTTGTGAGGTCAGGCACTGATGTTGGACGAGAGGGCCTGGCTCTTTGATGGGGCCCATGCACGATCGGTGTGTCCGATGAAAATGGTCCATTGGTCAGTTTTCATCAGACGAACCGATCGTGTGCACAGGGCATAATTCATCCCAAAGGTGTTCTATCAAGTTCCTCCACCCCAAACATGCTCATCCATGTCTTTATGGACCTTGCTTCGTGCACTGGTGCGCAGTTATGTTGGAAAAGGAAGGGGCCATCCCCAAACTGTTCCTACAACGTTGGGAGCATGAAATTGTACAAAAAGTCTTGGTATGCCGAAGCCTTAGGAGTTCCCTTCACTGGAACTAAGCGGCCAACCCCAACCCCTGAAAAACAACCCCACACAATAATCCCCCCTCCACCAAATGATTTGGACCAGTGCACAAAGCAAGGACCATAAAGACATAGATGACAGGTCCCTGATAAGTGTTAACATCTATGCCCCAAACACTTGTCAAAAATTCTTCTATAAAATCTTAAAGATTCAACATTATACCAGAGACCAGATTGCATTGTGTGGTGACTTCAATAACGTAGTTGACCCCTCACTAGATACTTCCAACTCAAAAAGAAGGAGGTCTGCAGCCCTCTCCCTGATTTTGCTTCTGGAAGACTTTTATGACCCCTGGAGGTGTCAACATGTCACTGAGAAGGACTACTTCTTCTACTCAAACGCTCAGAGGACCTATTCTAGGATCGACCTGTTCCTGACCTCCAAGGTACTACTACACACGTCTCTACTTCCTCCATTGCAGTGATCTCATGGTCTGGCCATGCACCTGTATCCATTACCCTCTTTTCATCCTCTTCCAACACATCCCGTCAATTATGGAGACTAAACTCTTCTCTATTCGGTGCTGAGGAGGTGAAGGTGCAGGTCAGATCTGCAATTAGTGACTGCTTTAATATTAACGCTGGATCTGTTGATAACACCACCGCCCTCTGGAATGCCCATAAACCTATCATTTAGGGGATACTGTTGAAACTGGGGGCCCAGGAGAAAAAGAAGCACAAGGCCACCATTAATACGTTCTTAGACAACATAAGATCCCTAGAAACACATAACAAACAAGCCCCCTCAGATGCTCTCCTCACTAAACTCCGTAAACTTTGGACCGAGTTCTTATCTACAAAATGTTTTTTACTACTCCCAGAGAAACAAGGCAGGAACATTTTTAGCTCAACAATATAAACAGAGCAGCACATTCCAAAATTCTGTTTCTTTTAGATGCCCGAGGTCAAAGACTCATCAACCCAAGGGACATAGCTAACTGCTATGGCTCTTTTTACTCTAAACTGTACAATTTACACCTCTCACCTACTGAGCCTAAACCAAGTCACTCGCTGATCCAGGACTTTCTCTCTCCTCTACATCTCCCATCTCTAATGCCGCGTACACACGATCACTTTTTGGCATGAAAAAAAAACAACGTATTTAAAAACGTCATTTAAAATGATCGTGTGTGGGCTTCACATTGTTTTTCATCTTCTGAAAAACGACCAAAAAAAAATTCGAACATGCTGCATTTTTTTCACGTCGTTTTAAAAAATGAAGTTTTTCGGGTTGTAAAAAATGATCGTGTGTGGGCTAAAATGACGTTTTAAACCTGCGCATGCTCAGAAGCAAGTTATGAGACGGGAGCGCTCGTTCTGGTAAAACTACCATTCATAATGGAGATCGCACATTCATTACGCTGTAACAGACAGAAAAGCGCAAATCGTCTTTTACTAACAAGGAATCAGCTAAAAGCAGCCCTAAAGGTGAATAGAACTTCCCCTTTAGAGTGCTGTCGTACGTGTTGTACGTCACCGCGATTTGTTCATCATTTTTCAAAAACTATGGTGTGTGGGCAACATCGTTTTTAATGATGAAGAAAAAAGTTGTTTTTTTATATGATGAAAAACTTTGTTTTTTGTCATGCTAAAAAGTCATCGTGTGTACGCAGCATAACTCCCACACACTTAGAAGCCCTTGCTCAACCTTTCTTAGATCAGGAACTTCAGGACGCTATTAAAACACTACCTCTACATAAAGCCCCAGGGCCTGATGGCTTTAGTAATGAATAAACCCGGGAAACCCCATCACAATCCGACCAACTACTGCCCCAGCTCACTTCCTAATACCGACCTTAAATTGTACGCCAAATTTTTATAAACTCTCCTTGGCCAACTTATGCCCCACCTTATGCACCCAAACTAGGTAGGTTTCATTCCTCACTACCAGGCTTCAGACGGAATCTGCTGTTTTGTAGACTTTATACATTGGGTCGAACATCAGCAAACACCTTCTCTGCTGATCTCTCTTGATGCAGAGAAGGCATTTGATAGAGTAAACTAGGAGTACCTGGAATCAGTACTGAAAAAAAATTGGCATTGAAGGTAACTTCCTACAGGCTATACTGGGTCTCTACTCTACCCCTATGGCAAAAGTATGGACCTTAGGCTCCCTCTCTAAATCATTCACAATCTGTCACAAATTATGGTGAACGGGAGTGAACCACAACTAGGGTTAAGGAAAGAATTCAATGCACCGCACTATGTTATGTGAGGCCCTGTACACACGATCAGACATGTCCGAGGAAACATGTCCGACGGACCGTTTTCAACGGACAAGGCTGAATTGTCTGTTGGTCTGATGTGCGTACACACCATCGGACCAAAATCCCCTCGGACCAGAACGCAGTGACGTAGAACACAACGACGTGATGAAAAAGCAAAGTTCAATGCTTCCAAGCATGCGTCGACTTGATTCTGCGCATGCGGGGGATTTTGGTCCGATGGTTTGTGTACTAACCATTGAACCTGTCCGACGGACAGGTTTCCAGCGGACATGTTTTCAAGCATGTTTGGAAATTTTTGTCCGCTGGAAAACGGTCCGATAGGCCATACACACGATCGAACATGTCCGAGGCAAGTATAGCTCAGCTGAATTAGGTGTGTATGTCCCTTTAAGATATTGCAGAGCTACCAGTTGAAGATCTACTAAGTAATTTCAAGTAGCAGGGTACTACTAATTACACCAGATCCGTATACAACACTTTGTAAAGGGTATATAAGAATTGACTAACTCTAGAGCAGTAATAGTACTTATCCGTTTGCAGAATGAGTGTTTTCCAGTAAGTTAGTAGTAGCCTTAGGATTCTGTAGTGTAGGGTCTCCTGATGGTAGGATATCTTAGGGTGTCCCAGCAATGGCAGTATGCAAGGCAGCGTGGATCCAGCTAAGGGATTACCTTGATTGTGCTAGGGATCCAGCGTGGCATGGCTTCCAGCTTAGGGATTGATGGTACCAGTAGTAGTGTAGCGTAGCTGGCTACGGCAGACAATAATAGAACAGCGTGTATACTACACGCTGTTCTGTTTATAGTGGAGAGGCATGTGTGCCGAATAGAGCGTAATTATGCTCGGCACTTCCGCATTCCAGGTTGGAACGCACGTCATCGCACAGTCGCCGTATTTGCTCTATCGTAGAACGCAATATGGCGATAGAAGCGCTGATTACACAATCACCATTGGCATCCATCAGGGGTGCCTGCTCTCACCTCTGATCTTTGCCTTGGTGATTGAACCTCTGGCCCACACAATCTGATCCAATCCTCTCATTTCCGGGATTTTGGGAGGGAATACCTCCCCCATAAAATTGGCTTATATGCAGATAACATTATCATTTCACTTACAGACCCATTACGGTCATCCCCCCTCCATGCTAAGTTCTTGGAGAATTCAGTACGATCTCTATGTAAAAACTGAACTCCTCTAAATCATCCATGATCAGGATCTCACTCTCATCCTCAATCAAACCGAATATCGCTAAAATGTCCACCTTTTCCTGGGCTTCCATTCAACCTTGACATATCTGGGTATCCAACTTACCTCCCCCTCCTCTACCTGATGTACCTATTTACAGTAACATTCTCTTTATCTTCTACAAAAAAGGACCAAACAGAGCTGGAAGCCAACCAATTGTGCCTTCTTGTTCAAACTTGTACCTTCATGCTACCAGATTTCCCCCACATATTATTGTTGGGATCTATCCCCTTCTCTACTTCTTATCTATTCTTTTTTCTTACTACCGATCCCCCCCCCCCCCCCCGACACTGTTCACTTTTACATCAAACGCCAAAAGGTTTAGGATAAAGACATACAGTAACCATAGCACACGGATGAGTAGTGATGAGGTTCTGGATGCAAATATTCAGCCAATTGAAAAAGTCTTTATTTGAGCCTGATAGCTTTGGTTTGGCAGCTCTCCACAAAATGAGGCCCCCATCAAGATTTGGAGGTCACCCAAATTGAGAAATTCAAGTGTAGTTGAGTCAAAACAGGCACCAAATGTCCTAGGCATCCAATGTTCTTTTTTTATTATTTCCAAGTGGCAACAAGAAAACAAAGGCAGCCAACGCGTTTCAGGGGTGCCACAACCCCCCCCCCTTTCATCAGAGCTTTAGACAATGTATCAAAGTGTTAAGTGGACACAGAGCTACTGGGAAAACCAATCTATGTCAGGAGATGTTTACTGCAATAGACTATGGGCCAGATTCAGGAAAGGTTACGCTGGCGGATCGAGTGATCCGCCAGCCTAACTGTGGCTTTGAGCCGGCGTTTCTGTTTTCTGTAACCAGAAAACAAGAAACGCCAGGTTGAAGTTCCGATGCGAGCAGCGTAACTGAGTTTCGCCATCGCATCGTTACTTCAACTTAAAAATGGCGCCGGGGGCGTTCCCGCCGCTTTCCGCTCAAAAAATATGTTAATGAGCGGAAATCGGCAATTCACGATCGAAATCCGGCGCGACGCAATGACGATACGACGTTTCCGGACGGGATACGCGGCGCATAGATATACCTACATGGGGTTGGAGTATCCTATGTTAGGTATAGGCGTCGTCATCGCGTCGGAAAAAAAAAAAAAAACGTCGCTTGCGTAAAACGGTCATGAATGGGAATGTGACGTCATTGACGTTCATTCACAGATTTTGGAGCATGCGCACGGGGATGTTTTGACACTCGACGCATGCGCAGTACGTTGGCGGCGGGATCGCGCGTAGTTAGCATACTACACGCCCCGTACCCGCGACATTTGAATTCCGCCGGCTCATTTGTGATGCGCTGCCGCAACTTTAGGAGCAAGTGCTTCGTGAATGACAGCACTTGCTCCTAAAATTTCGGCAGCGCAACGCAAATCAGAAGCGTTACTCCAGAGCAAAGATGCTCTGGAATACGTGAATCTGGCCCTATGAGTAACTGTACCAGCATTAGAGGCTCTATTATTCTACTACTGATGCTGGCACAATTACTCATTGACTCCTCTAAACATTTCCTGCCATTGATTGGTTGGCTTAGGTTCGGGACATTTGTGATGACTCCTAAGACATTTGTTTGGCTTTTTTTTTTTTTTTTTGCGGCTTGACTAAAAGCTTTTGGCTCTTTAAAGTATTTACCTAAATGTTAGTAACCTGGAAGCAGGGTTACAGGCAAATGCATACCGTATATACTCGAGTATAAGCTGACCCGAATATAAGCCGAGGCCTCACTGTGCCCATGCCTTACTGTGCCCATGCCTCACTGTGCCCATGCCTCACTGTGCCCATGGCTCACCGTGTCCATGCCTCGCTGTGCCCATGCCTGACTGTGTCCATGCCTCACTGTGTCCATGATTAGACTTGCGTTTAACATGGGAGTATATAGAAGGGGTGCCCGGCATAGGCGTCGGGAGACCCGGGCTTCGGTGGCTGGAGCCCCGAATGGGTCCCCGAAAAGCCCCGAGTCTCAGCATGCAGGCTCTCTACTGTGAGCCCCGAGCCAATCCGCGACCGCCGGGAACGATCTGTTCCTGAGCGCCGCCCAACCGAGTCCTGCCAAGTGCCATAGCAGCAGGTCCCGCCTTCTGGAGCCTGTGATGGACGTCCCACTGCTCCAATACCGCGCCGCAAGCTCCAGAAGGCGGGACGTACAAATACACATCGCTCGGGCGGTTCTCCTCTCCTCAAAGCTCCTCGGCTCTCCATGTCTCCGGGTGCACTCCTCTGGTTGGCTGCAGAAGGGACAAGGAGGTGGGGTTGAAGGCGGAGCCTTCCATTCCCTGCTGCTCTGTAGGAAAGTGTACAGAGATCGCGTTGGAGCTCAGCTCGTAAGGTCAGTTTTTGCCATGTTAAAAGTCAGTATGTCAGTACTCTCACCTCTCCCCCCTCCCCCACCCCACCATACATTATACATACAGATACAGTCCTCACTGCTTCCCCCACCATACATACAGCCCCCCCCCATATATACAGGTGTCCCCCCTATAGACAGTTCTCCCCCATATGTACAGTTCTCCCCAATATACCATCCATATATACAGCCCCCCCCCATATATACAGTCCCCCTATTCACCATCCATATATACAGCCCCCCCATATATACAGTTATCCCCCATACACCATCCATATATACAGCTCCCCCCCCCCATATATACAGTCCCCCCATTCACCATCCATATATACAGCTCCCCCCCATATATAGAGTCCCCCCATACACCATCCATATATACAGCTCCCCCCATATATACAGTCCCCCCATACACCATCCATATATACAGCCCCCCCATATATACCGTTATCCCCCATACACCATCCATATATACAGCTCTCCCCCCCATATATACAGTCCCCCCCCCATTCACCATACATATATACAGCTCCCCCCCATATATACAGTCCCCTCATACACCATCCATATATACAGCTCCCCCCCATATATACAGTCCCCCCATTCACCATCCATATATACAGCTCCCCATATATACAGTTATCCCCCATACACCATCCATATATACAGTCCCCCCCATATGTACAGTTCTCTCCCCCCATATATACATTCCCCCCCCATTCACCATCCATATATACAGTTCTCCCCCATATGTACAGTTCTCTTCCCCCATATATACAGTCCCCCCATACACCATCCATATATACAGTTCCCCCCCATATGTACAGTTCTCTCCCCCCATATATACATCCCCCCCATTCACCATCCATATATACAGCTCCCCCCCCCATATATACAGTGCCCCCCATACACCATCCATATATACAGTTCCCCCCCATATGTACAGTTCTCTCCCCGCAAATATACAGCCCCCCCATTCACCATCCATATATACAGTTCTCCCCCATACGTACATTTATCCCCCCATTTATACAATTCTCCCTCCCCATATGGTTCCCCCCATATATACAGTTCTCCACCCCATCCATATATACAGTCCCTCCCCCCATATATACAGTCCCCCCATATATACAGTTCTCCTCTATAGACCATACATATATACAGTACCCCCCATATATACAATTCTCCCCCCCCCCATAAACCATCCATATCTACAGTCGGGGGGGCAATACACCATACATATATACAGTTCTCCATCCCCCATCCATATATACAGTCCCTCCCCCCATATATACAATTCTCCCCTATTGACCATACATATATACAGTCCCCCCCATATATACAATTCCCCCCCCATACACCATCCATATCTACAGTCGGGGGGGGGGGGTATTGGGGGGCAATACACCATACATATATACAGTTCTCACTGGGTGACACTGTCCTCTGCTCTACTGACACTGTCCTCTGCCCTACTGACACTGTCCTCTGCCCTATTGACACCGTCCTCTGCCCTACTGACACTGTCCTCTGCCCTACTGACACTGTCCTCTGCCCTACTGACACTGTCCTCTGCCCTACTGACACCGTCCTCTGCCCTACTTACACTGTCCTCTGCCCTACTGACACTGTCCTCTGCCCTACTGACACTGTCCTCTGCCCTACTGACACCGTCCTCTGCCCTACTGACACCGTCCTCTGCCCTACTGACACTGTCCTCTGCCCTACTGACACTGTCCTCTGCCCTACTGACACTGTCTTCTGCTCTACTGACACCATCTACTGCTTTAATGGCTGACAGTGTCCACTTTTAAGCTAGGTTATTTTCATATTTTTACTGACATTAATCAAATCATATTTTATGGGTACACAAAGGCTTTTGTTTTATTTTACCATGCCCCTTTAAGTCCCCCCACCTGTTGCAATGCAATTTGGCAACAGCCACTGTTCACCGTAGCACACCTCATTATTACTCTCTTTGGGTAACCCAAAAGGTGTTCTAGGTATTTTACATTCCTATAGCATGTACTACAAAAAAAATCACCCTGCGCCACTCCACCGACCGCACCAGCACTCCCCCCCCCCCCGGCTTGGCTTGGCTTCGGGCTGAAGCCCCTGGTCTTTTTGGCACCTAGCAACGGCCCTGGTGCCCGGGTTTGAAAAATTGGTGCTCCCCAGCCGTAGGTCCCCCAGACAGAAAACTTTGCACACTTATATAGAAGAACTGGGGCTAAATGTGTGTCAAGTTTCGGGTTACCGTGTCCCCAAATTACCGGAGAAATTACCGTTTAACATGGGAGTCTAATGAAAGGGGTGCCCGACTTTGAAAAATCGGTGCTCCCCGGCCATAGTTTCCCCGGACAAAAAACTTTGCACACTTGTAGAGGAAGAGTGGGGTTATATGGGTGCAAAGTCCAGGGGACCTACGGTCGGCCGGTACCGGGTCCCCAAACTCTGGGAAATCAGGCGCAAAAAGGTGACTCAAGGGCATTTTCAGCACAAGAAATGTGCTGAAAAACTCGGCTTATACTCGAGTATATATGGTCATTTTTTCCCATTTCTTTCTGAGCAGCCTGAAAGTCCCTCAATTGCACATTAAAAACAACTTCAGCTTGGATAGGTGACCTCTGGGCTATCCTCTTTCAATTTCCACACCACATTGTTGATGAGTGAGGGTATCTTTGTGAGAAGATAGTTTTATATCCATAGCAGACCTTCTGAGTAGTAACTGTCCATTGAAGTAAGCCTACTGAAACTGTTGTACCTATGTGTAGGAAAGTGTCATTTGGGTCCAGAGGCTTCATTACTTTTCCTTCCCTTTTTATTTTTTTATATTTTTTATTCTTTATTTTAATATTTTTGTTTTTATTTTATTCCTATTTTATGCAAAAAGAGGGGGTGAAATCAGCGCAGAAATAAGAGCAATTAATATAAATAAAGCAAAAATTGCAATAAAGTGAAAAGGTGAAAAACCTTATAGATTGAATTCACCGGTGATGCCAGCTGAACACTGAACAGGATATTCACAAAATCCAAAAGTGACAAATATAAAAGAAAAAACAGCGCAGAGCAAAACCAATAGGAATATATCCAAATGAATATATATATACAAACAATGTATAAGAAAGATAATTGTTCTAAATTGGTGAAATAAAGTCCACAAAAATATGTAAGAGAAATCCAGGTAGCCAAATCTTAAAATTTTCCACCACGTGACGATGAGAAGCCAAACTTAAAGTGATCCCTCCACCAGTAAGGATGGATACTCTCACCTTCACATGTTGACCACTATTTTACTAGATGGTCAAATGAGCAGGTATCTTAGCATAGGAGACCAGGAAGCGGGGTAGCAATTCAGATCCTCGAAGGTCAGCGGTGCATACAGACCCAAACATGAAAAAAGGAATCACAGATCTAAGAGCTCTCCGTTAAACTCTAGCGTTTATTTCAGGCATGTCCAAAGTCCGGCCCGGGGGCCAATTGCGGCCTGCGTTCTGGTTTAATGTGGCCCCCCTGGTAATTTGGATATGTATATCTTTTGTGGCCCCCAGGCCACAAAAGATATATCTACTGTATTTATCAGCACTGCCTCAGATGGGACAGGGAAGCAATGGTGAGGCTGCATTCATGGAAATGGTGAGGCTGCATTCATGGAAATGGTGAGGCTGCATTCATGGGCTTTGATTAGGCTGCATTCATGGCCTTTGATTAGGCTGCATTGATGGGCACTGACCCTTATTTTGCTTCACAGTTCTTAATTTAAAATGTTTTTTTTTTTTGTCTGAAACTTACACCGATGAATACGGTATATCCAAATAACACACCCAAGCTCATCTCTTTACTCACACACAGCCACAAAGGCAGGAGAATTCTTTTTGGGCAGTGTATTAGTGCTCGGACGAATACCGAATTTTAATGGTTCAAAGAATTTCATGCAAAATGGTCGGCCCTCACGCATGTTCACTTCATCAAATCTGGCCCTCTTTGAAAAAAGTTTGGACACCCCTGGTTTATTTAAAAAGTAGTAAAGCACAGGCTACTCACATATTAGCCAATAGAAAACGGCAGTAAAACATACAGGATGTGTATGGACAACTAAATGTTCCAAAAGGATGGCAGCAAGCGACATGTCTTCAGACTCCTGAACCCCAGTACGCGTTACGTTTTGCAACTTCCTCAGCGGGTCTGGTTGTCATGTCTTCACAAAGCTGGTAATCTCTCAGCGATCGGACCACAGGTTGGGGGAAATCACATCAATCAAGACCGCTAGCTTCTGTCCTGCAGACCTCCCAGGAGCTTGATTCCAAAGGTCACCCTTGCCAGTCCACTGCGACTATCCAAGTTCTCCCCTTGGAAGAGAAGTGGGGGGGGGGGGGGTTACAGGTACATTCTTGAGGTCCGTATGCTTCCTCTGGATTCTGGTGTTCCCAGATTCTGCTTTATACAATCCAACTGAAGAAGTTGCAAGGCATGCTATGCATACTAGCTCATTATGCCTTTGTCTTATGCCCAGGGGCGGACTGACAGCTCATGGGGCCCCCGGGCAAAAGGAGATTATGGGGCCCCCTGTGTCTCCAGTCCCACGTTCAAGCTACATCCACACAAAGTCCCACCTACATATTGCACTGCCCACATTGCATGCATTCAAAGAATTTCTCTACACAATGTTCAAAATAAATGTTTATTATAGGAATTAAAAAATTCTTGCCACTGATCACCAATGTAAGGGACATTCTTCCCACTGATCACCAATGTAAGGGACAATCTTCCCACTGATCACCAATGTAAGGGACATTATTTTCATTGATCACCAATGTAAGGAGCATTCTTCTCACTGATCACCAATGTAAGGAACATTCTTCCCACTGTTCACCAATGTAAGGGACATTCTTCTCACTGATCACCAATGTAAGGGACATTCTTCCCACTGATCACCAATGTAAGGGACATTCTTCCCACTGATCACCAATGTAAGGAACATTCTTCTCACTGATCACCAATGTAAGGGACATTCTTCCCACTGATCACCAATGTAAGGGACATTCTTCCCACTGATCACCAATGTAAGGGACATTCTTCTCACTGATCACCAATGTAAGGCGCTTTACCGTCATTTTTGTGGAGGAATTCGGCCGATAGTGGGGCACTTTTAACCCCC
Source organism: Rana kukunoris (assembly GCA_029574335.1). Classification (NCBI taxonomy): domain Eukaryota; kingdom Metazoa; phylum Chordata; class Amphibia; order Anura; family Ranidae; genus Rana; species Rana kukunoris. Next base: position 129,115,348 of record CM056059.1, on the reverse strand, counting down.
GCTAGTGTCCGAAAAAGGGATAAAACAACCCGCAAAATGCTGCTGCATTTCAATGGGCACCACTCCAAAGATGCTGCTTGCAGGACATTTTTTAACATCCTGCCAGCGCATCGCCTCAGTGTGAAAGTACTCAGGCTTTCACATTTACACTACAGGGGAGACGTTTTACAGGCGATATTTTTATCCCAAAAGCGCATGAAAAACTTCTCAGTGTGAAAGGGGACTTGGGGAAAAGCACTCAGTGTATACATTTCAATGATTTTATATATATATAGGAAATAACACTCACTTAGCCCAGGTTCACACTGACAGCCGGAATGAAATCCTGCAAGTTCAGCTAAACTCACACAATTTCATGCCCGCATGTCAGTGTGAGTTTGGCGGGCGATTTCAGAGACATCTGTGGGGGTCGCTGCACAGATGTCTATGGAAAATGCACCCAGAAGTCACTAAAAGTTGTACAGAAACTACTTTTGGGAATCGGTGCGGCGCCACAAATGGGGCATCGCACTGATTCAGGTAGTGCCATTGCCATGCGATTTCACATGTCAAATCGCATGGCAAATTGCTCCAATGTGAACCAGGGCTAAGTGCTATTCCCTATATAACATTGATATCTATACACTGTGTGCATTGAGTGGCATTGAGTGTACCAGATATCAGTGTGCACTAGTGAATAGCACCTGCCCTGACCTGCCACCAGGTATATAGGCACAGCACATGGCAAGAAGGAAGGAACTAGGAAGTAACACTCAGCATGGCTCTTATAACAGCACAGACACAGTAAGGCTTCATTCACACATAGCCGACTCCGTCGCAGTCCGTTCCGACGGAGTCCGCCTGTGTCTGCCAGCTCAGCGGGAGATCAGTCCGCAGATCTCCGCTGAGCCGACGGATGACAAGCTCCCCTCTGCTCACTGAGCGGGGAGGAGCTTGTCGAGTCCCGCTGTCCTCTATGGAGCGATCTGATGAAAACGGACAGCATGTCCGTTTTCATCAGATCTTTCCCGATCCGATCCGCATGGACGGATGGGGACGTGAGCCCCATACGTTTGTTTTTAGCGGATCGGATCAGGTCGGATGTCAGCGGACATGTCTCCGCTGACATCCGACGCTCCATAGGGGTGCATTGAGCGCCCGTTCAGGTCCGCCTGAAAAACTGACAGACGGACCTGAACGGATCCATGTGTGAACGAGGCCTAACTGCAGTGATTTTATTATCACACTGACCTGCTGCTGCACACAAGGCAGGTCAATGTGGGTGCAGGGGTGGATCCAGAATCTAGTCTCGGGAGGGGCACTGCCAGAAAATAAGGTGTACAGGCTGTACGCCATATTGTGCAATAGCCAGCAAAGGCACACGTGCTGATTGGCCAGAGGGGGAGCCAATCAGCGGGTCCAGCAGACGTGATGTCCGCCGGCCACCTGCAATTTCTCCCCACAGAGATAGAACAGCGGTCTGCTGATGTAAACAAGCAGATCTCTGTTCTGTCTGAGATGAACAGAGTGATCTTGTGTTCCTGCTAACCAGGAACACGGACCACTCTGTTCATCTAGTGAGTCCATCCCCACACAGTTAGCAAGCACACCCTAGGGACACAGTTAACTCTTTGATCACCCCTGATGTTAAAGCGGAGTTCCACCCTTAAAACCACTTTCTTTCATCCCATCCAGCATACTGGCGTCAGCGCCAGTATGCTGTTTTTTTTTTTTAATCCATGTACGTACTTTATAATAGATCATTTAATTTTGGGCGCACCGCGGTGTATGTCGCCGCTGTAAGGCGTCACGCCTTCCGGAAACAGCCGACTAGCGTTCGGCTCTTCTCGGCGCCTGCGCACAGACCCAGGAGCTGACTGCGCAGGCGCCGTAAATGGCCGGTCCTAGTTCGGCTTTTTTCGGAGGGCGTGACGCGCCTATATACGGTGCCTGCGCAGTCAGCTTCTGGGTCTGTGCGTAGGCGCCGAGAAGAGCCGAACGCTAGTCGGCTGTTTCCGGAAGGCATGACGCCTTATAGCGGCGACATACACGGAGGTGTGCCCAAAATTAAATGATCTATTATAAAGTAAGTACATGGATTAAAAAAAAAAAAAAACAGCATACTGGCGCTGACGCCAGTATGCTGGATGGGATGAAAGAAAGTGGTTTTAAGGGTGGAACTCCGCTTTAACTCTTCCCAGACAGTTTCAGTAAAGTGACAGTGCATATTTTTTAGCACTGATCACTGTATTAGTGTCACTGGTCCCCAAAAAGTGTCAGTTAGGTGTCCGATCTGTCCGCCATGATGTTGTAGTCCCACTAAAAATTTACTGATGGCCACCATTACTAGTAAAATATAAATAAAAATACCATAAATATATACCCTATTTTGTAGATGCTATAACTTTTGTGCAAACCAATCAATATACATCATTTATTGGGATTTATTTACCAAAAATATGTAGCAAAATACATATTGGCCTAAATTGAGGAAGACTTTTTTTTATAGCAAAAAGTTAAAAAATTATCGGTTTGTTTATATTGCAAAAAATAAAATATCACGTAAAGTGCTATTAGTGGAAAGAAAAGAACATACATTTTACTTTGGTACAGCGTTGCACGAGCACGCAATTGTCAGTCAGTTACAGTAACGCATCGCAGTATCGCAAAAAATTGCCTGTTCACGGGGCTAAAACTTCCCGGAGCTGAAAGGGTTAGATAGAACAAAACTAAAAAGGCAGCATCCGTTTTTCATAAATAATGGCAGTATGGCATGCAATATTTCACAATTTTACACAATCATTAATCCTTTTACTCACTTTTTTTGGGGGGTGCTCTGGTGGGGGGAGGGGCTCCCATGCAGGAGTAATGGATATCCATGAATTGCATTGCACTGTCTGCAGTGCAGCCGGCAGTATCATATGACAGTGACACACAGTCACTGCTTCTTCCTGTGTTCACGCCATGCTGTGGACAGTGGAGAAGATGGAGGCAGGAGGTGGGTGGAGTCAACACTCTCACTCGGGGCGGAGAACGAAGAAGGCTCTGCAGCTGCTCTGCTGGGGCTCTCCTTCTCATCAGCAGTGGGCGGCTCCAGCCTCCGACGTGACTGACGTCACTGGTTGCTACACGCCAAGCGGCATAGGCGTTAGCAACCAGCGGCGCAGCGCCACCCACCTCCTCCCTCCAGCGCGGCATAATGACAAGAGTCTCTCTCTCACCGCCGCTGATTATACCGATAGAGAGAGAGAGACTCGGTCGGGAGTCGGGACTGCAGTCAGAGCCGACCGGGCCCCCCCCCACCACGGGCCCTCGGGCAGTGCCCGACGGACCGAATGGTCAGTCCGCCCCTGCTTATGCCCTGTTTTTTCACAGATTGTTTTAAGAGGGTTTACTTCCTCTTTAAAGAGTAGATACTCTTTGACCGACTCTATGGCCTTGGAGGTCCGAAGCGATGTCATGACGTCCCCCCTGGTCCAGGCTGAATGTAATTTTTTTTCTTTTAAAGCAAAAGGTAAAAAAACATATTTTTTGATCTTTTGCATCAAAAATAATAATACAAAAATTTACATGCAGCCTGGACCGGAGGTGACGTCATGACATCGCTCCGGACCTCCAAGGCCAAAGAGTCGGTCAAAGAGTATCTACTCTTTATTTGCCTAAAGGAGCAGCCAGACTCACCATTGGATAGTTTCTCTGGCGAACCGATGGAAACAGTAAGCCTGAGAAACACCTTGCTTTTAAGGGCCCTTTCACACTAGCGGACGAACGGTCCGCTCATTACAAGTCCGTTTACGGACTTGTAATGGGTCCCTATGGGAGCGGATCCGTTAGCGGATGATGATGCATCTGCTAACGTCCGCTCGATCCGCATCCGTTTTTGCGGACGGAAGAATGTCCTATTTTTCTTCCGTCCGGCCAAACGGATCGGATGCAAACGGACAGACGGTCCGTTTCCATCCGACTCCCCATAGGGGAGAGCGGAGGAGAGACGGGGCGGTCCCTGTACAGTGTGCGGGGACCGCCCCGTCCGCCCGACAGCTCAGCGGAGACCCCCCGCTGAGCTGACGGACACACGGAGCGGAGCGAAAAACGGACCGCTCTGTGTGTAAGGACCCTAAAGGTAAAGAAGACATTTGAGGTCCTTTTGACCCCTGATCTCTCCATAAAGAAGACCTGTCATCCTTATTTATATTACAAGGGATGTTTACATTCTTTGTAATACAGTTAAAAGCGATAAAAAAAAAAAAAAAAAAAGTTACCCGGTTAAGGACCGCCGCACGACTATATACGTCGGAAAAATGGCACGGCTGCGTACGTACAGGTACGTCCACTTTAGGAAGCCCAGACGTTGGTCGCGAGCGCGCGTTTCTGTCCTCCTTGACCGCGGACACCATCACCGCCGGTGTGCCGCGATCGGGTCACAGAGAGAAAGAACGGGGTGAGGTAAGTGTAAACAAACCTTGCCCATTCTTCCTAGTGAGGCTTGTCACTGATCAGTGACGTCACACGCACAGCAACGCCCCCCCCCCACAGTAAGAATCACTCCCTTAGGGCACACTTACCCCCTACAGCGCCTCCTCCTGGTTAACCCCTTCACTGCCAGTGTCATTTTCACAGTTAACAGTGCATTCTTATAGCACTTTTTGCTGTGAAAATGACAACGGTCCCAAAAATGTGTCAAAAGTGTCCGATGTGTCCGCCATAATGTCGGAGTCACAAAGAAAATCGATGATCGCCGCCATTGGTGGCAAAGAAAAATTATTAATAAAAATGCAATAAAACTATCCCCTATTTTGTAAACGTTATAAACGTTATAAATTTTGCGCAAACCAATGGATAAACGCTTATTGCGATTTTTTTTACCAAAAATAGGTAGAAGAATACGTATCGGCCTAAACTGAGGGAAAAAAAAGTTTTTTTATATTTTTTTGGGGGATATTTATTATAGTAAGAAATATTGAATTTTTTTTAAAATGTCGCTCTATTTTTGTTTATAGCGCAAAAAATAAGAGCCGCAGAGGTGATAAAATACCACCAAAAGAAAGCTCTATTTGTGGGGAAAAAAGGACACCAATTTTGTTTGGGAGCCACGTCGCACGACCGCGCAATTGTCAGTTAAATCGACGCAGTGCAGAATCTCAAAAAGGGGCCTGGTCCTTTACCTGCATATTGGTCCGGGTCTTAAGCGGTTAAAAGGACAGTGTAATAATAAAAAATAAAATCAATAAGAAATATTTGTCGCCATTCCATGAGTGTGCGCAATTTTAAAGCGTGACATGTTTGGTATCTTTTTACTCGGAAAAAACATCATCTTTCACATTATACAAAAAAAAATTGTTATAACTTCACTGCTTTTTTTTAATTATTATTATTCATTAAAAAGTGTATTTTTTTAAACATAAACATTGCATTTTAAGGACCGCTGCACAAATACAGTGTGACATAAAATATTGCAACGACCGCTGTTTTATTCTCTATGGTCTCTGCTATATATATATATAAAAAAAAAAAAGTATATTGATTGGGAGTTATAAGTAATTTTCTAGAACAAAATACTGATTTTAACTTGTAAAAAGTGCCAGAAAAGGTCTGGTCCGCAATTGGTTAATGCACCTGTTGCCCATAGCAAACAAGCCCCCCCCCCTCTAAAATGATAAAATATGCCCCCTGATTGGCTGCTCTTGGCCCCTGACTCTGCTTTTGCCCCATTCCCCCCAGGTTATGAATCCCCCTCCATTGTTTGCCTATGGAATTGTTTTGTTTTAGCTCTGCAGACTGTCATTGTGTCTCCCAGATAATCTCCCTCACACCAAGCCTTGCTGCATCACTGTACCACCCATTCTGTCTGGTGCTATCCTCTCCACCAATCACCGCACAGTCCATTCATAGTAACAAGGGCCTTCCAGCCAATCGGCTGGCAGGCCTCGCTGGGCTTCTTTTTTTTTATGAATGAAGCAACTGAAGTGCGGGGGCGGAGGAGGCAGAGTTGCTAGGCGACGATAGACCATCGTCCAATAGGAACCGTGCGGGTGAGCAGAACGGTTGACAGAGTGACAAGGGCATGGAAGGCGGCGTCTCCATGACAACCACCGCCCAATCAGATCACTGGATAAGCCTGCAAGGCGGGTATCCAAGACTGATGCTCGGCTGAGCCAATCAAAGGATAGAAACTAAAAGCCAATGAGAGACCTGGAATCCGGAAATGAGGTGGTGCCAGGAAGAGTGACGTTGAGAGCAGCCAATGGGTGAGGAAGTAGTAGGCGGAGTGGCCTGAGAGTGACAGGACCCTTGTTCTCACACACGGTGTGCAGCCGCGTCTCTTCCGGGTCCAGTCACACGCAGCCCCGGGACATCATGGCCTCAGAGGTGCTGGCTGGGCTCCCTGTGCCGTGCGCCCACTTCTTCTGCTATGTGGGTGTGCTGGCCGCCTCCTGGTGGGGTGTGAGGGCGGCGTGGCGCCTGCTGAGTGCAGTCCGGGTCTGGGTTCTGGGGAGAGGAACAGAGGTGGGCCCCGGCCTCGGGAAATGGGCAGGTGAGTGTGTCAGGGGGCGAGGGAGGAAGGCCGAGGGGGGAGGGGTCTGTCACCAGGGGGAGAGACTGATATGTGTGAGAGAGAGAGACTGATATGTGAGGGGAGAGAGAGGCTGATATGTGAGGGGAGAGAGAGGCTGATATGTGAGGGGAGAGAGAGACTGATATGTGAGGGGAGAGAGAGGCTGATATGTGAGGGGAGAGAGAGGCTGATATGTGAGGGGAGAGAGAGAGACTGATATGTGAGGGGAGAGAGAGAGACTGATATGTGAGGGGAGAGAGAGAGACTGATATGTGAGGGGAGAGAGAGAGACTGATATGTGAGGGGAGAGAGAGAGACTGATATGTGAGGGGAGAGAGAGAGACTGATATGTGAGGGGAGAGAGAGAGACTGATATGTGAGGGGAGAGAGAGAGACTGATATGTGAGGGGAGAGAGAGAGACTGATATGTGAGGGGAGAGAGAGAGACTGATATGTGAGGGGAGAGAGAGAGACTGATATGTGAGGGGAGAGAGAGAGACTGATATGTGAGGGGAGAGAGAGAGACTGATATGTGAGGGGAGAGAGAGAGACTGATATGTGAGGGGAGAGAGAGAGACTGATATGTGAGGGGAGAGAGAGAGACTGATATGTGAGGGGAGAGAGAGAGACTGATATGTGAGGGGAGAGAGAGAGACTGATATGTGAGGGGAGAGAGAGAGACTGATATGTGAGGGGAGAGAGAGAGACTGATATGTGAGGGGAGAGAGAGAGACTGATATGTGAGGGGAGAGAGAGAGACTGATATGTGAGGGGAGAGAGAGAGACTGATATGTGAGGGGAGAGAGAGAGACTGATATGTGAGGGGAGAGAGAGACTGATATGTGAGGGGAGAGAGCGACTGATATGTGAGGGGAGAGAGAGAGAGCGACTGATATGTGAGGGGAGAGAGAGACTGATATGTGAGGGGAGAGAGAGACTGATATGTGAGGGGAGAGAGAGACTGATATGTGAGGGGAGAGAGAGAGAGCGACTGATATGTGAGGGGAGAGAGAGAGAGCGACTGATATGTGAGGGGAGAGAGAGAGAGAGACTGATATGTGAGGGGAGAGAGAGAGAGAGACTGATATGTGAGGGGAGAGAGAGAGAGACTGATATGTGAGGGGAGAGAGAGAGAGAGACTGATATGTGAGGGGAGAGAGAGACTGATATGTGAGGGGAGAGAGAGAGAGACTGATATGTGAGGGGAGAGAGAGAGAGAGACTGATATGTGAGGGGAGAGAGAGAGAGAGACTGATATGTGAGGGGAGAGAGAGAGAGAGACTGATATGTGAGGGGAGAGAGAGAGAGAGACTGATATGTGAGGGGAGAGAGAGAGAGAGATATGTGAGGGGAGAGAGAGAGAGAGACTGATATGTGAGGGGAGAGAGAGAGAGAGACTGATATGTGAGGGGAGAGAGAGAGAGAGACTGATATGTGAGGGGAGAGAGAGAGAGAGACTGATATGTGAGGGGAGAGAGAGAGAGAGACTGATATGTGAGGGGAGAGAGAGAGAGAGACTGATATGTGAGGGGAGAGAGAGAGAGAGACTGATATGTGAGGGGAGAGAGAGAGAGAGACTGATATGTGAGGGGAGAGAGAGAGAGAGAGACTGATATGTGAGGGGAGAGAGAGAGAGAGAGGGGAGAGAGAGAGACTGATATGTGAGGGGAGAGAGAGAGAGAGAGATATGTGAGGGGAGAGAGAGAGAGAGACTGATATGTGAGGGGAGAGAGAGAGAGAGAGACTGATATGTGAGGGGAGAGAGAGAGAGAGACTGATATGTGAGGGGAGAGAGAGAGAGAGAGACTGATATGTGAGGGGAGAGAGAGAGAGAGACTGATATGTGAGGGGAGAGAGAGAGAGAGACAGATATGTGAGGTGAGAGAGAGAGAGAGACTGATATGTGAGGGGAGAGAGAGAGAGAGAAAGATATGTGAGGGGAGAGAGAGAGAGACTGATATGTGAGGGGGAGAGAGAGAGAGAGACTGATATGTGAGGGGAGAGAGAGAGAGAGACTGATATGTGAGGGGAGAGAGAGAGAGAGACTGATATGTGAGGGGAGAGAGAGAGAGAGACTGATATGTGAGGGGAGAGAGAGAGAGACTGATATGTGAGGGGAGAGAGAGAGAGACTGATATGTGAGGGGAGAGAGAGAGACTGATATGTGAGGGGAGAGAGAGAGACTGATATGTGAGGGGAGAGAGAGAGAGAGACTGATATGTGAGGGGAGAGAGAGAGAGACTGATATGTGAGGGGAGAGAGAGAGAGACTGATATGTGAGGGGAGAGAGAGAGAGAGACTGATATGTGAGGGGAGAGAGAGAGAGAGACTGATATGTGAGGGGAGAGAGAGAGAGAGACTGATATGTGAGGGGAGAGAGAGAGAGAGACTGATATGTGAGGGGAGAGAGAGAGAGACTGATATGTGAGGGGAGAGAGAGACAGACTGATATGTGAGGGGAGAGAGAGACAGACTGATATGTGAGGGGAGAGAGAGACAGACTGATATGTGAGGGGAGAGAGAGACAGACTGATATGTGAGGGGGGAGAGAGAGACAGACTGATATGTGAGGGGGGAGAGAGAGAGAGAGAGAGAGACTGATATGTGAGAGAGAATGAATGTGAGGGGGAGAGAGTGATATCAGTGGGGAGGATTGATAATTTCAAAAAAATATTAGATAAGAACCTGATTGACCCAACATACAGGGATATACAATGAAATACTGACATATAATCACACACATAGGACTTGACGTGTCCGACGGCAGCAGAGGGGGCGGGGGCAGAGAGTGTTAGGCTGCAGAAGGGGCAGAGAGTGTCAGGCTGCAGAAGGGGGCAGGCTGCAGAAGGGGGGGGGCAGAGAGTGTCAGGCTGCAGAAGGGGGCGGGGCAGAGAGTGTCAGGCTGCAGAAGGGGGCGGGGAGAGAGTGTCAGGCTGCAGAAGGGGGCGGGGCAGAGAGTGTCAGGCTGCAGAAGGGGGCGGGGGAAGAGAGTGTCAGGCTGCAGAAGGGGGGGCAGGGGGAAGAGAGTGTCAGGCTGCAGAAGGGGGGGGGGAAGAGAGTGTCAGGCTGCAGAAGGTGGGCAGGGGGAAGAGAGTGTCAGGCTGCAGAAGGGGGCAGGGGGAAGAGAGTGTCAGGCTGCAGAAGGTGGCAGGGGGAAGAGAGTGTCAGGCTGCAGAAGGGGGCAGGGGGAAGAGAGTGTCAGGCTGCAGAAGGGGGCAGGGGGAAGAGAGTGTCAGGCTGCAGAAGGGGGCAGGGGGAAGAGAGTGTCAGGCTGCAGAAGGGGGCAGGGGGAAGAGAGTGTCAGGCTGCAGAAGGGGGCAGGGGGAAGAGAGTGTCAGGCTGCAGAAGGGGGCGGGGGAAGAGAGTGTCAGGCTGCAGAAGGGGGCGGGGGCAGAGAGTGTCAGGCTGCAGAAGGGGGCGGGGGAGAGAGTGTCAGGCTGCAGAAGGGGGCGGGGGAAGAGAGTGTCAGGCTGCAGAAGGGGGCGGGGGAAGAGAGTGTCAGGCTGCAGAAGGGGGCAGGGGGAAGAGAGTGTCAGGCTGCAGAAGGGGGCAGGGGGAAGAGAGTGTCAGGCTGCAGAAGGGGGCAGGGGGAAGAGAGTGTCAGGCTGCAGAAGGGGGCAGGGGGAAGAGAGTGTCAGGCTGCAGAAGGGGGCAGGGGAAGAAGAGAGTGTCAGGCTGCAGAAGGGGGCAGGGGAAGAGAGTGTCAGGCTGCAGAAGGGGGCAGGGGGAAGAGAGTGTCAGGCTGCAGAAGGGGGCAGGGGGAAGAGAGTGTCAGGCTGCAGAAGGGGGCAGGGGGAAGAGAGTGTCAGGCTGCAGAAGGGGGCAGGGGGAAGAGAGTGTCAGGCTGCAGAAGGGGGCAGGGGGAGAGTGTCAGGCTGCAGTGTCAGGCTGCAGAAGGGGGCGAAGAGAGTGTCAGGCTGCAGAAGGGGGCAAAGAGAGTGTCAGGCTGCGAAGGGGGCAGGGGGAAGAGAGTGTCAGGCTGCAGAAGGGGAGGGGGAAGAGAGTGTCAGGCTGCCAGAAGGGGTCAGGCAAGGGGGAAGAGAGTGTCAGGCTGCCGAAGGGGGGGGGGCAGGCTGCCGAAGAGGGGGGCAGAGAGTGTCAGGCTGCCGAAGGGGGGCGGGGGAAGAGAGTGTCAGGCTGCCGAAGAGAGAGTGTCAGGCTGCCGAAGGGGGGCGGGGGCAGAGAGTGTCAGGCTGCCGAAGGGGGGCGGGGGCAGAGAGTGTCAGGCTGCCGAAGGGGGGCGGGGGCAGAGAGTGTCAGGCTGCCGAAGGGGGGCGGGGGCAGAGAGTGTCAGGCTGCCGAAGGGGGGCGGGGGCAGAGAGTGACAGGCTGCCGAAGGGGGGCGGGGGCAGAGAGTGTCAGGCTGCCGAAGGGGGGCGGGGGCAGAGAGTGTCACACAATGCATGGAATGTATGGAAAGTGTCAGACATGAGATGTGTTGGGATGTCAGTGAGTGTGAAAGTATCAGTCTGGGAGGGGAATGGGTAGTAAGTCTGTGGAATGTGTACAGAAGTTCATATATATAATTGGTGATAATACTTTCTATACGGTGAGGAGAGGAATCTTTCCATACACACAATGTGAGTCTTATAAAGTCCTGACACTGAGAGGACTGTGTGTAGGATGTGATCCTCCGCTCTGATCATCCTCAGCGGTGTAATAATTACCATTTTCCCAGGTTATGCAGTATCTCTGTCCCTACCAGACAGTTAGGAAAACATGAACTGTTGGGTGTGATCAAGCTAGGATCAAGTCCGGAGCCGATCCTCCGTACAGCCTGAAAATCCACTTCTATGGTCCGATTTATTTTTTAAAGTGTCCTGTTTGTTTTTCAGTCTGGTTCAGGTGCGATTTCAATTCCAAAATTTGCACCCGAATTGCACCTGAACCGGTGACCAAAACGCGCCAGACTCCTTTTTTAAAATCGTGCTGAAACACACAGTATCCCACAAGAGTAAGTACACCCCTCACATTTCTGTAAATATTTTCTTCTATCTTTTCATGTGACGACACTGAAGAAATGACACTTTGCTACAATGTAACGTAGTGAGTGTACAGCACAGGGGGTCTCAAACTGGTGGCCCGCCAGCTGTTGCAAAACTACAAGTTCCATGAGGCATTGCAAGGCTGACAGTTACAAGCATGACTCCCACAGGCAGAGGCATGATGGGACTTGTAGTTCTGCAACAGTCGCCGGGCCACCAGTATGACACCCGTGCCCTAGTATAAGCACCTCCCCCCCACAGTAAGAAAACACCAGATAGGCACACAATTAACCCTTTGACCCCCCCCTTTAGACAAAACAAGCTATTAACTAGGGTTGCACTGATAGCTTTTTTTTTTTTTTTTTATCATTGAGTAACGTTACTTTTCGGTCAACCGCTCGCTGATACAGAGTACAAATTCTTTGAGGTGTGATTTTAAAGGGACACTAAAGTCAGGGCTTTTTAAAAAAAAAAAATAACAAACATGTTATACTTACCTCCTCTGTGCAGTTCGTTTTGCACAGAGTGGCCTGGAAAGCTGTCTTCTGGGGTCCCTCGGCAGCTGTCTGGGCTCCTCCTCGCAAAAGCTTTCCCTCTTCATGCGAGGGCGCTCGCATGAAGGAAAGCTTTTGCAAGCGCGCTCCCGTGATACAGCGGCGGCTATAGCCGCCGACTGTATCACTCGGCTCCGCCCCCGGCGCGCAGCGTCATCCGCTCTGATTGACATCAGCGCTAGCCATTGGCTGCGCTGCTATCAATCCGCCCAGCCTAGCCAATCAACGGCCAGGCTGGGAACCGAAGAGGACGACGTGGACGGGCCCGGGAGATTCGAACGGTCAGGTAAGTACATTGGGGGCTCGGGGGGGGGGGGGGGGCGGTGCTGTGAGATGTTTTACAACCCCTTTAACTCCTACGAAATGAATGTGCGCAAATCACATTGCAAAGAATGCGGTGCAATTCCTGTTTAAATCTCATGCAGTTACCCCACCGGTCCTGTGCAAACCCAGGCTTGTCATAGTGATTTCAGCCTGGGTTCACACAGGTGCGGTGCGGGAAACCGCATCCAATTTGGACTGGAAACGCGCTGCATTCCTGTTTGAAATTGCCATGCGATTCTTTGCAGTGCGATTTGCTCTGATTCATTTTTTGTATGGAGACAAAACGCATCACAAAGTATTGGTTTCGGTATGGGGGACATTTTCACGAGTGCTCGTAAAAATACTCAGTATCGGTGCATCCCTATCTTTAACCAGAGACGGCCCGTCCATTAAGGGCCCCACATCTCTCTGTAAAGGGGACCTGTCATTTCCTATTATGGATGTTTACAGTGATCAAAACAAAAATGAATTGAAAGGAAAGTGTAAAAAAATAAACCATACCCCTTTTTTTTTTTTTTTTAAAGTGCCTCCGTCCCTCCGCACTCTCATGCGGAAGCGAACACATACTTCAGTCACGCCCGCAGCATATGTAAACGGAGTTCAAATCACACATGGGGTTTAGCTACAATCGTTAGAGCGCGAGCAACAATTCTAGCCCTAGACCTTCTCTGTAACTCTAATGCCACGCACACACGATCACTTTTTGTGATGAAAAAAAACGACGTTTTTAAAAACGTCATTTAAAATGATCGTGTATGGACAAAACGTTGTTTTATGTCTTCAAAAAAACGACCAAAAAAAAATTCGAACATGCTTGAATTTTTTGTGTCATAAAAAGTGATCGTGTGTGGGCAAAACGATGTTGAAAACAAAGGAGCTTCAATGGAACAGAGTGCTGTCGAACGTGGTGTACGTCACCGCGCTTTGCTAGAGCATTTTGGAAAAACGATGGTGTGTATGCAACGTCGTTTTGGAAAATGAAGTTTTTGGTCGTTTTCTTTTCAGTGTTTTGTCGCGCGTATTCGAGCGTTTGCATACAGCGTAGTGCGACGTTTTTGAACTGCGACGTTTTTGAACTGCGACGTTTTTGAACTGCGACGTTTTTGATTTTAGCCAATAGGAACAATGATCATCTCTTTCATCACTTGTTATGTTTGTAGATTTTTTTTGTTTTATCTTCTGCCTGGGTGAAATATTCTATTGACTAAAGCGTCAAAACGCCCGTAGAAACGATTGTCGCGCTAGAAGCTTGAATCAAGCGTTTTCCATTACTTTCTATGGGAAATACAAATGCTCAAGCACGCCCTAACCGCCCGATTCGGAAAGGGGTCCGGAACTTGTTTGAGCTTCAGGCGTTCGGCGTCACGCGTTTTGTAGTGGAGATTTTCCCCTCTAGCGTATTGTAGCGTAACCTGGTAACCTGTTAAACATTTTAAAGCGTCGCCTATGGAGATTTTCAAGTACTAAAGTTTGTCGCCATTTCAAAAGTGTTCGCAATTAGGGCTGAATCAACTAATCGATTACAATTTTCATAATCGATTAATCGGCCAGTAACATAATGATGTTAAAAAAACTAAAATGAGCCCTTTTTATGGTACAAAAAAGCGAATCGCTACTGTAAATATTACTTTCACTGTTCCACAGTAAAAAAAATGAACCCCTTACAGTAGCGATTATTTGCTCTTTTTGTACTTCTTTTTGTGTTTTTTAACCCCATTATGTTTCTAAACATCTTAGGCCGGGAGTCACACCTCTGTGTTTTGGTGCTTCTTGCAGAAACACACTGCAGTTCATTTACATGTTTTCCTATGGGACACATTCACATCCATCATTTTTTCTCGCCCACTGCGTATTTGAAAAGGAGCGGGGACTTTAACGCAAAACAGTGCCATTTTTTTTTTTTTTTTGGTTCAATATACTTCAATGGAGAAGCTGCAGAAAAGCATGTAATGTGTTTTTGTGGCGATATTGTGTTTTGTAATCTGCCCAACAACAAATTTGCCCAAACATTTTTAAAAATACTTTTTTTTATTTTTTATTATTTTAAGGCTATTATCCGAGTTAATCAAAACAATAATCAGCCAACTAATCGATTTATGAAAGTAAGCGTTAGTTGCAGCGCTGTGTTCATCAGCCCCCCTAATAATCACCTGAGCCCATCTCGATCCAGCGATGTTGGAGTGTCTCAGCTGCCTGGGACCCTCCCTTCCTATTGTCTGTGATGGCGGTGCCATTGGCTCCCGCTGCTGTCAAAGTCAGTGAGCCAATGAGGGGAGAGAGGGGGTGGGGCGCTCCCTCGCTTTAAGTTTCACATATTTGAACGGTTGTCATGGGGGAGGGGCGAAACGGGGTGCGACTTATCATGAGTGTCTTCTCTCTCTGCTCCTCCCCGCATCAGATAAAGGGAAGCTCTCTCCCAAGGGTTACCTTGCGGGAACGCTCCTGTGTCATACGCTCTGTGTCCATAGCTGCCAAGTATATGACTCGGCCCCAGCGCCCGCATCATTGGATTTGATTGACAGCAGCGGGAGCCAATGGCTGCGCTGCTATTAATCTACCCAATGAAGAGCCAAAAAGCCGACACAGGATCGTGCCCACAGAGATTTGGGGCTCAGGTAAGTAAAACGGGGGGCTGGGGGACGGACACCGCAAGATGTTTTTTCACCTTAATGCATGTGATCTGGCTTAGATCTTATTTCATACACACACAGACATTGCCACCTTCCCCAGCACATGCATTTAATGATTCGTGTGTGTGTGTGTGTGTGTGTGTGTGTATATAATACATATATGATTGTGTCTAAGGTATCATTGTAACCTTGCATCTAGGGATAAGTGTTGAGCTGATGAAGGCTGAAAGAACAGGTTTTTTTATTTTTTTGGTAGTGCTGATCCAGTTCTTGGAGAAATTACAAATCTTTACTTGCTGGGTTTTGTGTACAGAGCTCTGTATCGCCATCTGCTGGCAAGTTTGTTTTACTGCATGAGTTGTGTGTGATACACGATTTCTGAAGTATTGAAATTTTTGGTATTCAACATTCGATTTTTATTTTCGTGGGAATGTTCCTTGATGGCCGCCATACCTTTTTGCTGTGCTCCAGGTCATGTGACCCGATATCTGGTATAGATCAGGTGACTCAAACCAGGTGACTACGGGAATTCCTATTGAATAACAGAAACATAGTTGCTGTAAGTTGCTAATTCCAACCAACCTATCTTCCCTGGATGGTAGCGGTGCAGCAAAGTGAAAATTCCAGTGCCGAAACCAAAAATTCAGGATGCACTTGGCCAAAACCAAAATTGACGTTAAAAATAAAATAAAAATAATAATAATAAAACATATAATTTATATAAATTAAAGGGGTTGTAAAGCTTTGTGTTTTTTCACCTTAATGCAGTGTTTCTCAATTCCAGTCCTCACGCCCCCCCAACAGGTCATGTTTTCAGGATTTCCCTCATATGAAAAGGCTGTGGTGATTACTAAGGCAGTGAAACTGATCAAATCACCTGGGCAAAATAATGTGAAGCCTGAAAACATGACCTGTTGGGGGGGGCCTGAGGACTGGAATTGAGAAACACTGCCCTAATGCATCCTACGCATTAAGGTGAAAAAACACCTTTGCAGTGTCCGGCCCCCCGCTTTTACTTACCTGAATTTTCGTAGGTGCAATACCCGCGTCGCTCTCTACGGCATCCCGGCTCTTCATTGGATAGATTTGATAACTGCGCTGCCGTCAATCTAATCCAATAACACAGGGGGCGGGGCCGAGTCGTACACTGGGCGGCTATGGACATGGGAGCGAGCCCACAAGGTAACCCTCCCTCGGGAGAGAGCTTCCCAGAGGGGGTTATCTATTGCAGGGAGGAGCCAAGAGAGCCACTGTGGGACCCCAGAAGAGGAGGATCGGGGCCACTCAGTGCAAAACGAACTGCACAGTGGAGGCAAGTGTGACATCTTTGATTTATTTTAATATTTTAAACTGAACCCTATTCGACTTTTTAACCCCTTCCATACAGGGCATTTTCACCCCCTTCCTGCCCAGACCAATTTTTAGTTTTCAGCGCTGTTGCACTTTGAATGACAATTGCGCGGTCAGGCAATACTGTACCCAAATTAAATCATTATGTTTTTTTCCCCACACAAATAGAGCTTTCGTTTGGTGGTATTTGATCATCTCTGCGGTTTTTATTTTTTGCGCTATAAACAAAAGAAGAGCGACAATTTTAAAAAAACACAATATTTTTTTCTTTTTATTTAATACATCTCACAATATTTTTTTTTAAAAAAACTTTTTTCCCCTCAGTTTAGACCGATACGTATTTTACGTATTTTTGGTAAAAAAAAAACGCAATAATCGTATATTGATTGGTTTGCGCAAAAGTTATAGCGTCTACAAAATAGGTGATAGATTTATGGCATTTTTATTTTTATTTTTTTTACTAGTAATGGCGGCGATCTGCGTTTTTTTTTTTGTGACCGTGACGTTGCGGCGGACATATCGGACACTTTTGACACGTTTTTGGGACCGTTCACATTTACACAGCGATTATTGCTATAAAACTGCACTAATTACTGTGTAAATGTGACTGGCAGGGAAGGGGTTAACACTAGGGGGCGCTGAAGGGGTTAAAATGTGTCCTAAAAGTATGTTCTAACTGTAGGGGGAGGGGGACTCACAGGGGGAGGAGATCGATGTGTGTTCCTCTGTACTGGGAACACACATCAGTCTCCTCACCGCTGACAGGAGGTGGATCTGTGTGTTTACACACACAGATCCACACTCCTGCCGTGATTTCCGGAAATCGCGGGTGCCCGGCGGCAATCGCGGCCGTCGGGCACGCGCGCGGGATCGCGGGTGGTGCCGCCGGCGGCGCGCGCGCGCTAGAACGCCGTGAAGACAGGACGTTGTGCAACGTCCTGTCTCATCGGCAAGGGGATCACCATGACGTGATTCCCCTATACGGCGGTAGGGAAGGGGTTAATATCATGAATTTATATTGATATGAATTTATTGTCGGCCATTATCGGCACCTTTTTGAAGCGGTGGTAAAATTCCTGCTTGCTGCATTTTTGGTGCATATTCGGTCATAAAAAATAAATGCGCCAAAAAAAACAAAACGTCATCATTAACCACTTAAGACCCGGACCATTATGCAGGTAAAGGACCTTGCCCCTTTTTGCGATTCGGCACTGCGTCGCTTTAACTGACAATCACAATAAGCATTTATCGGTTGGTTTGCGGAAAATTTATAGCGTTTACAAAATAGGGGATAGTTTTATGGCACTTTTTTTTTTTTTTTACTACTAATGGCATTTTATTTTTATTTATTTATTTTTTGTTACTGCGACATTATGGCAGACACATGGGACAATTTTGAAAAATTTTTGGGACCATTGTCATTTTCACAGCAAAAAGTGTTATAAAAATGCACTGATTACTGTGAAAATGACAATTGCAGTTTAGGAGTTAACCACTAGGGGGCGCTAATGGGTTAAGTGTGACCTCATGTGTTT
This sequence comes from Rana kukunoris, assembly GCA_029574335.1. Taxonomy (NCBI): domain Eukaryota; kingdom Metazoa; phylum Chordata; class Amphibia; order Anura; family Ranidae; genus Rana; species Rana kukunoris. Next base: position 129,097,435 of record CM056059.1, on the reverse strand, counting down.
CTAACTGTAGAGGGGCGGGGCTGGACGTGTGACATCATTGATCGTCTTTCCGTATATCGGGGAACAGACGGACAATCACCGACATTGCCACAGTAAAGAACAGGGAAGGTGTGTTTACACTCACCTCTCCCCGTTCTTCAGCTCCTGTGATCGATCGCGGGACACCGGCGGCGATCGGGTCCCGCGGTCACTGAGCTTCGGACCAGGTCGCGTGCGCAACCCACTCACCCACCCATTCTGCCGACATATATGTGCAGGAGGCGGTCCTTAAATGGTTAAAATGCATTTTTTGAGTCACATGACCTATGAAAAACATACCATAAGCTCGGCAAAAATGTGGATAAAATCGCGTGCGTTTTTCGACAGCCATTAACGGCACCATTTCTTTTTTTTTTTTCTTTGCTACAACACTGAAAACCCTATTTTCGGCTAATACATTTTGGTGCGTCACTAAGGACCCTTTTACACTACAGCAAGTGTCGTGCGATTTTGCTGCAAATTTATGCTTGTGTAAGTTCCCTCCTGGGAAAATGTTTTTTCTCTCTACACTAAAGTTGCTGCGACTTAGATATAGATATGAACGGTACTCATTGGTAATCATGGGGTACGACTCATCATGTGACTTTGCAGTCTCAAGTTGCAGCACAAGTGTGAAAGGGGCCTTAAGCTGCATTCACACCTGAAGCACTGGAGCATTTTGAATCGCATGCAGATTTCCTGTGATTTTTGACCGCAATTTCAAAACCGGCAACGGTACCGTCCTAATCGATGCAATGCCGCATTTGCGGCGCCGTGCCGATTTCAAAAACTACTTTTTGCGATTTTCGAGTGATTGTTTTTTTTCAATGACATCTGTGCAGTAACCCGCACAGATGTCTCTGAAATCGCTGTCGAATTCTGAACTTCATCCCCGCATGTCAGTGTGAACCTGGGCTGAATTACAAATCGCACAACTCGCATTTCCGACTCCTTTCATTCCAATGGAAAATAAAAACGCGTGCGTTTCTTCTGTAATTGTCCTACGATAAACCACGGCAAACCAAAAATCTCCTGAACTTTTTTTTTTTTTTTAATCGACAAGCTTCATGTGATGTGGTTTGCCGCGTTTTTTGTGGCATTTAAATGAATGGCATCTAAAATGTGTCATTCAAATTTTGAAATCACAGGCAGAATCGTGGCAAATCTGCCCGCAATACGAAATGCTGAGGTATGAATGCAGCCTAATTTCTGGTATAGATCACGTAACTCAAACCAGGCGTAACGCAAACTGCGGGAATTCCTATTGAATAACATAAACATAGTTGCTGTAAAATTGCTAATTCCAAGCAACCTATCCAGCCTGGCTGGTGCCGTCCTAAATGGTTTTTTTTCTTTAACCGACTGCCTAACGTAGATATATGTTGGTAGAATGGCACAGGCAGGCAAAGCAACGTACCTGTACGTTGCTTGGAATCTGCTGCCTACTGGTGCGCGTGCCCCCCCCCCCCCCGGCGAGCTCTGTCCCCCTGCCCACAGACTCGATGTCTGCCGGTGTCCCGCGATCGTGTCACAGAGAGGCAGAACAGGGGTATGCAAAACAAGGTATTTCCCTGTTCTCCCTAGTGACAGGACACTGATTTACTGCTCCCTGTCATTGGGAGCAGTGATCAATGTCGTGTCACTGGTAGCCCAGCCCCCACACAGTTAGAATCACTCCCTAATACACACTTAACCCCTTCCTCACCCCCTATTGGTTAACCCCTTCCCTGCCAGTGTCATTTACTCAGGAATCCTTTCATTTTTATAGTAGCACTGCTCACTGCATAAATGACAATTGTCCCAAAATGGTGTCAAGTGTCCGATGTGTCCGCCGCAATATCGCAGTTACGATAAAAATCGCAGATCGCCGCCATTACTAGTAAAAAAAATAAATAATAAAAATGCCATAAAACTATCCCCTATTTTGTAGACGCTATAACTTTTGAGCAAACCAATCAATATACGCTTATCGTGATTTTATTTTTTTATATAAAAGAATGCATAATCAATAAAAAAAAAAAAGTATGTGTGTGTATGTATATATGTGTGTGTGTGTGTATATATATGTAATATATATATATATATATATATATATATATTAGTACCAGGGTTTGACAAATTTGCTTGGAAATCTAGGAGCCAGCTAAAAAAGTTTGGAGCCAGAAAACGTGCCTGTCCCGCCAAGCTCGCGCTCAGAAGCGAACACATACGTGAGTAGCGCCCGCATATGTAAACGGTATTCAAACCACAAGTGAGGTATCGACACGATCGTTGGGGGGAGAGAGAGAGAGAGAGAGAGAGCGCAATAATTCTAGCTCTAGACCTCCTCTGTAATTCAAAACGTGCAACTTCTAGAATTTTTTAAACGTCGCCTATGGAGATTTTAAAGGGTAAAAGTTTGTTGGCATTTCACGAGCGGACACAATTTTGAAGCGTGACATGTTGTGTATCAATTTACTCGGTGTAACATTATCTTTCACAATATAAAGAAAATTGGGATAACTTTACTGTTGTCTTATATTTTTAATTAAAAAAAGTGTATTTTTTCCCCAAAAAAGTGCGCTTGTAAGACTGCTGCGCAAATACGGTGTGACAAAGTCTTGCAACGACTGCCATTTTATTATCTAGGGTGTTAGAATAAAAAATATATATAATGTTTGGGGGCTCTAATTAGAGGGAAGGAGATGGCAGTGAAAACCGTAAAAAAACACATTAGAACTGCTGTTTTATTTGTAATGCCAACGGCCACCACCAGATGGCGCAGGTCACAGAAGGCAGCTTGGGCCTTCACAAGGCTGCAAAGCCGCGGCCTAAATTACGGGCTGTCACGGGCCCGCCTCGATCGCGGTGGAGGTGGGGGCGCACGGAGACACAGGATCCTATGCCTCCGTGCGCCCCCACCTCCCCCACTGCGCCATCGCGGCGGGCCCGCGACGGCCGGTAATTGAGGCCGCATAGCTGCGGCCTCAATTACCGGCGGGCGCCAGGTCACAATTTCTTGTCGCAATTGAGACCTTGCGCCCGGATTTTGTCGATGCCTGTTATATACATTCATATATAAAAGAACATATTGGACTAAACTGAGGATTTATTTTTTATTTTTGTAAAGTAATTTTTTTTCCAAAATTATCGCTCTTCTTTTTCTGTTTATAGAGCAAAAAAATTAAACCGCAGAGGTGATCAAATTCCACCAACAAAAAGCTCTATTTGTTGGGGGGGGGGGGGAAGGACATAAATTTTGTTTGGGTACAGTGTAGCATGACCACCCAATTGTCAGTTAAATCGACGCAGTGCCAAATTGCAAAAAGTGCTCTGATCAGGAAGCGGGTAAATTCTTCCGGGGCTGAAGTGGTTAAGGTGCCGCATCGATTTCAATAACAAATAAGTAAAAAAGTTTCTGCACTATTTTTTATTTTTTGGGGCGATTTCAGGTGTGACTTGCATAGACATCTGTGCATGAAGTTGCACAGATGTCAGGCAAGTTGCACCTGAAATCGCACTGACCTGCAGCTTTGAAATCGTGCAAATTCAAGTGAAGTCGCACGATTTCAAAGTCGTGTTCAGTGGGAACAAGATAACAAAATCCAGAGATTACCCCCCTGCAGTATTTTTTTTTTTCCCGGCACCTAGGATGTCCTCCATCTGATGGCCAACCCATTTCCAAAAAGGATGTCAATTCTGTTTGGGAGCCACGTCGCAACTGTCAGTTAAACACTTAAGGACCCCTTCACGCCGATATACGTCGGTAGAAGGGCACGGCTGGGCACGGTATCTTTAAGGCCCAGCCATGGGATTGCGACCCAGTTCGAAGCTCCATGACCACGCCCGGGGGACCCGATTGCCGCCGGTGTCACGCGATCTGTCACAGGAGCTGAAGAACGGGGAGAGGTGAGTGTAAACACAATTTCCCCGTTCTTCATTGTGGCAATGTCAGTGATCGTCTGTTCCCCGATATAGGGAAAGACGATCAATGATGTCACATGTCCAGCCCCGCCCCCCTACAGTTAGAAACACACATGAGGTCACACTTAACCCATACAGCGCCCCCTAGTGGTTAACTCCTAAACTGCAGTTGCCATTTTTACAGTAATTTGTGCATTTTTTTAGCACTTTTTGCTGTGAAAAAGACAATGGTCCCAAAAATGTGTCAAAATTGTCCGAAGTGTCTGCCATAATGTCGCAGTCACGAAAAAAATCGCTGATTGCCGCCATTAGTACTAATAAAAACAATAAAATAAATAAATATATATAAAAAAAAAATATATATATATATATATATATATATATATATATATATATATATATATATATATATATATATATATATATATATATATATATATATATATATTTTTTTTTTTTTTTTTTTTTTATTAGTACTAATGGCGGCAATCAGCGATTTTTTTCGTATATATAAATAAAAATGCAATAAAACTATCCTCTATTTTGTAAACGCTATAAATTGTGCGCAAACCAATCATTAAACGCTTATTGCTTTTTTTTTTTTTACCAAAAATATGTAGAAGAATACGTATCGGCCCAAACTGAGGAAACTTTTTCTTTTTTTTTTTATATATTTTTGGGGGATATTTATTATAGCAAATTTTTTTTTTATAGCGCAAAAAATTAAAACCGCAGAGGTGATCAAATACCACCAAAAGAAAGCTCTATTTGTGGGAAAAAATGATGTCAATTTTTTGTTTGGGTACAACGTCGCACGACCGCGCAATCGTCAGTTAAAGCCACGCAGTGCCGAATCGCAAAAAGGGGCACGGTCCTTAACCTGCACAATGGTCCGGGCTTAAGTGGTTAAAGTGACGCAGTGCCGAATCGCAAAAAAAATCTTCCGGGGCTGAAGTGGTTAAATGGAATAAAATTTGGTGATTCGGTTACATTTTGGTGTTTTCCGTAAGGGCTTTATAATTGGAGTAGGGCTCTTGCACAGCCTGCTTCTTGAGAAAAGCTCCGCCGTTCAGTTTTTATTTTTATTCTTTTATTTATTTTTTGTTGTTTTTTTAGTTAATGTGCACCGAGGGAGATTTATGAATTGGCCGGCTCCTGCTTTTATCAATTGGCCCGGGTGCCATTCATGCGCTTGGAACACACTGGGCTGAATGTAACGTCTTTAGTGAACGGTCGTCCTCCTGTGTAAACAGTCACTCGATGTGACTTCGCCCCAGAGAGAGGCCTGGTCATGTGACCGTGGCATTGGTTTGTACACGTGCAGCGAGCTGGCAGGAGAGGAGGAGTGGGGGAGATAGGTTGGGGGGGGGGGAGGGAGTTGATGGAGAATACAGTGTACTTATCCCATTTACTGGCCACAGGCTCTTTCTGCATCTCTTCCTGGGATGCAAGTGCATCGCGTCCGCTCTGTATTTTTCCACGAGAACTTAGTAAAAGTGATGTCAACTAAACGCTGCTAAATCTAAACGGTCAGATGTAGACGCCTGCTATTAAAGGGAACCGGCCCTCCTGTTTGCAAAGTGAACACTTTTTTTTATTACATTTGCTGTGAAATTCAGCCGCGAAAAACTAATTCTAAAAGCTTTTTTGTATTTTAGTGTTCAGGAAAACCAGCCGGTTTACAGGACCTGATCAAAGTAAAATATTCCTAAAAAAAACCTTTCGGGTTAAGTAGTATGCAGACATATAAAAGTAAACACAAAACAGCACACGATTCATTAAGTAAATGAAGGAAGTTCCCACCTATCATCACTCCCACCCCCCACATTACCCCCACCAACAGTGGCCGCGTCCCCTGCAACAGGTAAAGTAAAAAAGAAAAAAAAAAAAGGTAAAAACCGGGGCAAACATGTCGACAGATAAGGAGCCCGAGCGGCCAGACCCACACATCCCCCCCAACAAAACCCTCCACGGGCAGCAGGGACGAGTCCCGTGGATGCGATGTCCCGCATTCCCACTACTTACAAAGCTACCTGCAAGGGTGTATGAGCAAGTCACCGGGGTGAGCGCATCGTGCAACTCCTTCCATCCGAGGTGAGGCCGGGGGTCGCACTACAATAGCATGCAAGCAGAGAGCCACGTCCAGGGCGAATCTCGGGGCAAGGCAATGCGACCAAAAGAAAGGGGGGGGGGTCACAGCAAAGCTCCAGTAGAGGATGACCCAAACATCAGAGGCGAGGCCCTGGGGGGGGGGGGGAAGCAACAGCTGAGGGGAGATCCAGGTGGGTAATCTTCTACAGAGCGCCTGTGGGATAAGCAAATCAGTTCATGATCAATTCCCTCGGTCCCTCGTTCTGCCTTCTTGGGGTCCCTGCTTTCGATCCGCCACTTCTGCTGTGCTTGGCTTTCTTCGCCTGGCGCTTGTCAGGTGTAGACAGGGGTGAATCCGGCGGGTTCAAGCTCGATATGGGGTGCAGGAATTCCGTGTACCAATCCGGCAAATCAACCAGGTCTATGCCCACTGCATCGCAGAAGTCAGGAAGATCTGCAGGCACGCGGAGAATGTGTTGGTGCCCATTGGAGGTTACTACTAAAGCAAAGGGAAAGCGCCAAGTGTACCTTAAGTCCTTCTCCCTCAACTTGTCCAGAAGGGGACGGAGAGCTCTCCTGTTCCGGAGCGTTATGGGAGATAAGTCCTGGAACAATAAAATGGACGCTCCGTTATAGGTGATGGGATCATTCCTCCTGGCTCTCCGCATGATATCCTCTTTTAGGCCAAAGCTTTCCAAGCAGCATATAATGTCTCTTGGAGGGGCAGTATCAGAACCCCTAGGGCGGAGTGCCCTATGCGCCCGGACAAAACCGATCGGGGTATCTTCTTGCCTCTCCAGGAGGCTGTTAAAAACGCCACTCAGCGTTGTCACAATTTGGTCTGGGTCTACGGATTCCGGGATCCCCCTGACCCTCACATTGCATCTCCTTCCCCTGTTATCGAGGTCTTCGATGTGGCGGTTCATGTCTATAAAGTGCTGGGCATGTGCCGCGGTAGCCTGTTCCACCCTATGTATGGCCTTGTCTCTACGTTTCCCCGAGGATTCTACCGCGGCCATCTTGTCACCCAGCACCAGCATGCTGGTCTTAAGGTCCGTAACGGCCGCCGAGAACGTAGCCTTTATGTCCGCGGCGATCACTGACATATCGGAGTAGGTCAGGGGATGGTCCGCTGGAGACTTACCCCGGGCTGAGCTCTCGGGGGCCGACTGGGAGTCGTCACTAAACTCCTCGTCGCGGCTCGTCGGCGCCATCTTAGGCCTAGGTGTCACGCTGCGTCCTGCGGACCTCAGCTTAAAGAGTTCCGCTATATTGTGAGCGGAGTAAGCCACCGATGCTCGTCTCGGGCGAGAGTGAGGGGTGAAGCCGGACTTCTTACCAGGCATCGGGAAGTCGTCTGTCGGGTATACTGCAAGATAGGGCTGTGCGCGTGGAGGAGCTCGTTTAGTGTGCGGCCATCTCCGTCGCTCGCCAAGCCACGCTTTTTTGTATTTTATTATATCGGTTGAGGAACTGCTAATGAGCTCAGACTGTGTGACCCGGCACCCAATCTAGGACCCCATTATGGAATTCTCTCATTTATGGCCTTTTGGATTGTTAAAGGAGAAGGACAGCTATATATATATATGGCCCCTTTTCACACTATTTTTAGGTTTACCGTCATGTCTGCGGAGGTATTCGGCTGGCTAGCGGGGCGCTTTTAACTAGAGGTCGGCCGATATTTGTCAGTTTTGGAGAAATCGGCTTCGCTATTTTACATGGACGCTAGCTTTGCCACGGATCCGGAGCTAGGCTGAAGCCGTGGCCTTTCCTAATGCTGTGACCGGAGCCGCGGCCATCTTTGTGGCCCTCCTCTCTGATTACGCCCACAGAGGAGGAGGGGCCCACGCTCGTGGGACAGACACCGCTCTCTGGTGTCTGTACTACGAGGGGCGGGGGGGGGGTTGTCTATACTGGAGGGAGATCGGGTCTGTACTGAGGGGGTGACACCATTTTTTTTTTTTTGCACCAGTGCCAATTGGTGCCACTTGCCATCCAGTGGCAATGCTAGTGCCACCTTCCATCCAGTGCCATCTGCCAATGCCACCTACCAGTGCCACAATCCAGTGCCAATTAGTGAAAAAGAAGAAACAATTGGGATTTTGAGTGAGGTCATGGCCAAAAAGGGAGCATGTGCCTCCGTCCCGGTCTGATGCAAAAAATAAAAAATTTAAAGGAACAGGGAATTGGAATACTTTACAAGTTGGGACTTTATGTGGAGTGCGCAGTTTGGGGAAAAACAGCCATCAATATAATTGTACATATAAATATTTTAATTAGGTATAGGTAAACAGTAATTACATTAAATTAATAATGATTGATAATATTAAAGACCATAATTATATAATAAGACAAAATTTGATGATGTTTGTAAAATTCCCATAAAATAAAATTAATCAACACATACATATAAAGTATTAAGGTACAGATATCACATAGACACGACTACACATTTGGACTCAAAACCTCCACATATGGGATTTAGAAGGACACATAGATGCTGCCGCTGCTTATGATTAGTTCTACGTGTTTCGTGGTTTTGATGTTACCACTCGTCAGGAGCAAGCGCGTGGTGCATATCTAAAATGAAATGCGAAGAATGTAAGAAATATAATAAAATAGGGGTCCATAATACTTAACATATGGCAGAGGGAATCTCAAACAAGATGAAAACCGATCCTATAGTAAACTTACAGACAGGCGTGCTGTGTCTAGGAGCATGTCGTGGCCCATAGAACCAGAGAGTCCACCGGTAGTGTCAGGCGAGGGAACTGAGGGGGCGTGTGCCAGCAACGCTTACCCCCACAAGGCCCCCTGGGTGCATGAAAGCCTATCCATAATGGCTGGGGCCCCAAAAAGAACGAAATATGGCAACCGTAGTATAATGGGCTTCTATAAGAGATAATGGTAATAGTATAGGTAAAAATTGTAGTATGCAACTCCATAATCTACAGAATATAGTAAATTCATGTTAGAAATATAGAGGTTCTATGGGCCACGACATGCTCCTAGACACAGCACGCCTGTCTGTAAGTTTACTATAGGATCGGTTTTCATCTTGTTTGAGCTTTATATATCAATCCCTCTGCCATATGTTAAGTATTATGGACCCCTATTTTATTATATTTCTTACATTCTTTGTATTTCATTTTAGATATGCACCATGCGCTTGCTCCTGACGAGTGGTAACATCAAAACCATGAAACGCGTAGAGCTAATCATAAGCAGCGGCAGCATCTATGTGTCCTTCTAAATCCCATATGTGACATGCAATTTTACTGGTGGCACTTAGATTGAGGTGCTACCACCCTAGGACCTCTTTCTAACCTTGAAGGGGCGCTGATAGCACAAATTCAGTGCAATTGTGTGTTTATACATACATTAGAAAGTGCAAATATTTGGAAAAAACACATAATAATTGGTGAAGTGTCCATACAGTGAAATAGAAATTAATAAATAATCAAACCGTTGGTTTTCGACGGTGGAACGCACGCTGGCTATCGAAACTAGCAGTGCGACGGATTTTCGATCCTTCTCCGAATCTAAGGCAATTCGACGGTAGAACGTATGCCGGCCAGTAATATCAGCGCAACGGATTACCGCACCACATCCGAATCTAGGGGTTCGATCGGATATCGAATAACGCCTGAAAGCCTCAGTGCCGGGATCAGGGCACAATCCGAGTAAGCAGCCCATTTGGCATGTTACCTTTTAATTTATTTTAATAAAACAATATTTCACTATGATTGCCCTTCTGTTCCTATTTATATGAATGCTGGATCATCTGAACGTGCCTATCTGGATCATTCTGAGTCATCTTATTGACACAAGCGGTATATGACTTTTTTTTAATTAAAAGAGTCTACTAATATTGGTAAGGAGCCATTTCTATTGATCTCACCGGGTGCAAATTTATGGTGGAGGTGTTCCAGAACTGCAATATTTATGTCCTTGTTTGATTCCAGAATCACCATTGGGTGCTTATCATCTTTAAAACATTATTTGGACTTATTTGATTATTTATTAATTTCTATTTCACTGTATGGACACTTCACCAATTATTATGTGTTTTTTCCAAATATTTGCACTTTCTAATGTATGTATAAACACACAATTGCACTGAATTTGTGCTATCAGCGCCCCTTCACTTCCGATTCTACTTGTATTTTCACACACTGAAAATTTTCTAGGTGGCAGCTCTTAAACTGGTATATTTAATTTATTTAGGTTTAATTTAATCATATTCTACCCTCTTGTTGGGAGAATTAATATTGTTTTTTCCTGTGGCGCAAATTATACACATTTTTTCACTCTTTCTAACCTTACCTTGCCACCCAGAGAGGTTTTGAGGCTAAGTCCAAATGTGTAGTCGTGTCTGTGATATCTGTACCTTAATACTTTATATGTATGTGTTGATCAATTTTATTTTATGGGAATTTTACAAACATCATCAAATTTTGTCTTATTATATATTTATGGTCTTTAATATTATCAATCATTATTAATTTAATGTAATTACTGTTTACCTATACCTAATTAAAATATTTATATGTACAATTATATTGATGGCTGTTTTTCCCCAAACTGCGCACTCCACATAAAGTCCCAACTTGTTCCTAGTATTCCAATTCCCTGTTCCTTTACATTTTTTATTTTTTGCAGTGCCAATTAGTGCCACCTGCCAGTGCCAACTAAAGCCATCAGTGCCACCTGCCAATGCCAACCAGTGCTAAATATTGCCACTCAGTGCCACCTGCTAGTGCCAATTAGTGCCACCTGCCAGTCAGTGTCACCTGTTGGTGCCTGTGCCATCTGCCAGTGCCACCTGCCAATCAGTGCCATCTGCTAGTACCATCTTCCAGTGCCACAAGCCAGTGCCACCAAAAAAAATAAAAAATAGGCCGCAAAAATCGGCATCCTATATCCCAGATTTCTAAATATCGGCATCGGCCAGAGAAAAACCCATATTGGTCGACCTCTACTTTTATCCCCTGCTAGTGGCCGAAAAGGGGTCAAAACCACCTGCTTGGCCGGCGGTATGGCCACAGTGCCCATTCATTTCAATGGGCAGGAGCGGTGGAGGAGCTGTATACACACAGCTCCAAAGATGCTGCTTGCGGGACATTTTTTTTTAACGTCCTGCCAGCGCACCGCTCCAGTGTGAAAAGCCCTCGAGCACCCCTTTCAAAGCGATTTGCAGTCGCTATTTTTAGCGCCTACAAAGCGCCTCAGTGTGAAAGGGGGCTTATTTACCATGTTTGCTGTGTCCCAATAGGAGACAGGCAAACAAAACTGGAATCTTAGGCCCCTTTGACACGTGCGGACAGTATGTCCGTATTTCATCCATCCGTTTTTCGGATGAAATGCAGACATACATGTATCCCTATGAGATAGCGGGTCCGCTGACACCCGATCTCATTTATCCCCGCTATGGTCCGATTTTGCAGATGGAGAAATATCCTATTTTTCCATCCGTCTGCAGAGCGGATCGGTGAACACAGACAGACGGTCCGTGTTCATCCGATTTCCCCCCCCCCCCCCCCCCCCATAGAGGAGAGCGGAGATCTGACAGGGTGGTCCCTGCACGGCTCAGCGGCGTTCAACGGAGCGATCCCCGCTGAGCAATCGGATGAGGCATGTACGGATCCTCACGGGATCCATACATGTGAAAGGGGCCTAAAAGTGATTGTAAACCCTTGTGGTGTGTGTGTGTGTGTTGTTTTTATAAAAAAAAAAATGTCCTACTTGCTTTCACTGTGCAGTTCATTTGTACAGTGACCCCGATCCTTCCCTTCTGGGGTCCCCCAATGGCGCTCGCAGCTCCTCCCCCACATCGGTAAACCCCCTAGAAGAAGCGCTCTCCCAGGGGGTTACCTTGTGGGGCTGAAGTGTGAGGAAGAAGCAACACAAGGAGCCAATAGGATCATGTGCTGTCAAGGAGCGTGCTAATAGGAGAGAGCAGAGTGACAAAGAGATGAGCTAATCGCTGTGCTGCTTCTCCTATCGCTGTGCTGCTTCTCCTTTCACTGTCCAGTCGCAAACTATAGCCTCTTACGTGCTATCGGATTATTCGACAGGAATTGTGTGATTGGCAGAAAGTCTGACTGTTTGTAGTTTTGTACGCTCCATCGGACAATTGTCGCCGAGTAAATTGATACCCAACATGTTGTGCTTTAAAATTGCGTCTGCTCGTGGAATGGCGACAAACTTTTACCCTTTAAAACCTCCATAGGCGATGTTTAAAAAAAATTCTACATTCTGCATGTTTTGAGTTAGGCCTCGTACACATGAGGCAATCTATTTGTTCAAATCGGTCGGACCGACCGATTTGAACAAATCTGTCTGATAGGATTTTGGTTTGCTCGCGTGTACACACGAACAAACCAAAATCCCCGCCAGCAGACGGCGCGCTGACGTGTCGGTGACGTGGCGGTGACGTTGACGCCGCCACGTCACCGCACCAGGAAGTAAAACACTTCCGCGCATGCGCCGAATCCATTCGGCGGCGGTGCGGGACGACATGTCTGCTGGTAAGTGTACTAACCAGCAGACATGTCGGGCGGACGGATTCCCACCCGATAGATTTCAAAGCATGCTTTGAAATCTGTCGGGTGGCCAAATCCGTCGGCTCGGCCGTACACACGATCGAATCTGTCTGCTGGGACGGTCTAGCAGACCGTTTCCAGCAGACAGATTTGATCGTGTGTACGAGGCCTTACAGAGGAGGTCTAGACCTAGAATTATTGCCCTCGCTCTACCAATCGCGGCGATACCTCACTTGTGTGGTTTGAACACCGTTTTCATATGCGGGCGCTACTCACGTATGCGTTCACTTCTGCGCGAGCTCAGCGGGACGTGGGCACGTTCCTGGCTCCTAACTTTTTTAGCTGCCTCCTAGATTCCAAGCAAATTTGTCGAGACCTGGCATGCTTTAAAATTGTCCGCCAACAATTGTGTGTTGTTGGGATTTTCCAATCGTCTGTAGACAAATTTCCAAAGTACAAATACGCATGCTCAGAACCAGTGCTAACCATAATGCAACGTTAGCAGAAGTGGCGCTAAAGAGCTGGGGAGAAAAAAATACGTAGTTTTGGGTTTGTTGGCTGACAATTCTTTGCCGTATTGTATGCAATACAAGTTCAAGGCCAACGCCCTTTGCACTAAAGTCCTACGCTTTTGTCTGATGAAAATCCGATCGTGTGTATGAGGCTTTAGAGTGGGTTTCTGGATGACCTGGGCTCTGAGGAAGTGACGATGGACATCTAGCAGTAAATAATAAAAAAAAAAAAAGTACTGCAGAGGAAATCTCTGTATTGAAGCTGAATATTGCTGATTTTCTTATGTTATCTTCTATTGGGCTATTCCGTTTTTATCTTGTTCTGCTTTATTCATTCTCTACTTTAGCCCAAAAAAAAAAGTTTTGTCAGAACAGACAGTTGCCGTGTATTTTTAGGAAGTGAATGTTTTGCCGTTAACATTTACCAAGCATCATTTCTGACACGACTTTCACGTTTTTACAAGCTTGCTCTCTCAAATTTTGAATACTGTGTTATAGAGAATTGTAGAAGCTCCCTCTAGTGGTCATCTTCTGATCTGAGAATGTGATTTACAATAAGCACTGTAGTAAAAAAAGTTACAGTTTTAGGGAATATACACAAAGGTGTTGACATCGAGAGGCCAAACCACCTTTGTGTATATTCCCTAAAACTGTAACTTTTTTTTACTACAGTTCTTATTGTAAATCACATTCTCAGATAAGAAAGGAAAAAAAAATATTTATATATATTTTAAATGGTTTTAATTCATTGGTTTGCACTGAAAAAAAAATAAATGAGGTTGCATTTTTTTCGCAGTCAGTCGTGCAGCTATGTAAGTGAATTGCAATGTGCCGCAGCACGTGAAAAGACCAGGAGTCTTAAAAAAAAAAAAAGCTGACACTCACGTTAAAATCGCATTGTAGCCCAACAGTAAAAATGAAAGTATTGTGGTGTAAAAGAGCCCCGAGGCAGGGTGGTGCGTACACAACATATCCAAGTGCTCGGGATTTTGAGGGATTTAGGGATTTATAAATAAAATCATTTTCCATGTAGACCTGGTACAAGTTAACCACTTGCCCTGCGGAAGATTTACTCTCCCCCCCCCCCCTTCGTGACCAGGCCATTTTTTGCAATACGGCACTGCGTTGCAACACTGTACCCAAATAACATTTATGTCTCTTTTCCCCACAAATGGCTTTCTTTTTCGTGGTAATTGATCACATCTGCGGTTTTTATTTTTGCGCTGTAAACAAAAAAAAAAAAAAAACAGCTTTTTTTTTTTGGTTTATAGTGGCAATTTTTTTTTTTAATAAATATATATATTATAACAATTTACAAAAAAAAAAAAGCCTTCATCAATATGTATTCTGCTACATTATTTTTTTTGTATAATCTTTATTTGTGGACGGCATAGTAATACATCACAACTCATGTTGTCAGAAGCATCTTACATCAAACAATAAGCCATCCGTTTTTGTTTCATCAACATAACATAGAAGGAAGAACAAAATAGACTTAAAAAAGAGGGGGCACATAAACACATTGGGACCCAGCACTCATGGTAGTATCTCAAGGGGTCAAGGGGCCATGTAGCGGGCCGAAAATGACGATCACCCCACCATACAAAGTACATAAATTGAGGTTTAAAACATAGGGGCGACACACCTCCAACCGCCATCTTGTCAGGTAATAAAAGGGGTCTTTCGGTACTCGAAGGAGGGATAAGGGGCCAGAGACCAGCCCGGCCAATCCAACAGACAACAAGTGCAACTTTAGATGTCGTGCGAGATGAAAGGGTAAGTCAGCTAGGTGCGCATGGGGGGGGTGAAGGGGGGGGCACCATGGACCTCCCTCTTACCTTCCCCCACGCAGCAACCCCCACTGACTCCCACAGCGGTCGGCAGGCCCGCCTTGGGGGTACAAACAAGTGCCCAACCCCCGAGAGGGTCGGGCTGCATCCCGACAGCAGGCCTCCGAGTCTGCACTACCAGCCAGGGCCCCTAGCGCCCACCCCCCCAGCACACCAGCCACCAGGACCCTCAGTGTCAGCATAGTGCCATAGGTCTCAAGGGGAATAGAGAAGAATAGGGAAAGGGAGACAAGGGGGAAAGAGAAAGAGACAGAAAAAAGAAGAGATTGAGAGGGATTAGAATCTGAGGGAACGTACCTGAGGTCAGACATCCAGCTCCTCCCCCGCACCACTTGCCGCCACCCTCTCTCAATGCTAGCAGCTGAGGGAAAACGGCACCTAAAAAGGTCAAAGCAATTCAACTAAGGGTACAGCAGCAGGCTATCGGGCCCGAGGTCTTTGCTTAAGGGAGGGGTCTGCTAATTCCAACAATGCCACATTTCTGCTACATTATAATAGATATGTATATCTATATAATGTAGCAAAATACATATTGCTGAAGGCATTTTTCTTATTGGCTATATTTTATAGCAAAAAAATGTATTGTGTGTGTGTGTGTGTAATACATTTGTTATAGCGCCGCTCCGCCATCTGTGACCCGCCGGAGCTCTCTTTTTCCGCATTTATATTACAGAAACACACACATTGTACATTATATACTACTGTAATAGAGTGGATTATAGGATTTTTCAAGCATTTTTAACTAGGGCTTATTTTTGGGGTAGGGCTTATATTGCAGCCCTCCTCGAAAATAATGCTAGGTCTTATTTTCAGGGTAGGTCTTATTTTTGGGGAAACAGGGTATGTGTATGTGTATATGTATGTGTGTGTGTGTGTGTGTGTGTGTATATGTATATGTATGTGTATATATATATATATATATATATATATATATATATATATATATATAATCGCCCTGTTTCCCCAAAAATAAGACCTAGCATTATTTTCAAGGAGGGCTGGATATATTTTCTAGCACAAATATATATTTTATTTATTTATTTATATATATATATATATCTCTCTATCTCTCTATCTCTCTATCTCTCTATCTCTCTATCTCTCTATCTCTCTATCTCTCTATCTCTCTATCTCTCTATCTCTCTATCTATCTATCTATCTATCTATCTATCTATCTAGAGAGAGATCAATAAAAAAAAAAGTCTTCATCAATATGTATTCTGCTCCATATTTTTGGTAAATAAACTCCCAATAAGCGTATGATTGGTTTGAGCAAAAAGTTATAGCGTCTACAAACACTTTTTTTCATTTTTATATACTAGTAATGGTGATCAGTGACTTATAGCAGGACTGCGATACTATGGCGAATAATTGGACACTAACTGACACTTTGCAGGAACCAGTGACACTAATACAGTAATCGGTGCTAAAAATTTGCGCTGTCACTGTACTAATGACACTGGCTGGAAAGGAACATCTGCAGCGATCAAAGGGATAATTGTGTGCCTGACTTTTGTGTTTTTTTTTTTTTTTTTTTATGTACTTTGTGAAGTGCTTTTGCTAAAGCCCGATACACATGAGAAGATTATCGGATGAGTGATCGTCTGTTTTTTTTTTTTTTTTTTTTTTTGCATGCTAATCGCAGATGGAATTTGATGCATTTACTAATGGCGCGAAAATTCTCATACGACAGAATAAAAATTCAGAAGTGGTGTCAAGTGTTGTAATGCATCTTCGAACGATGGCTGTACTGATTAAACGATAATCGTGCGATCTGGCAACCTACGTTTTTTTTTTTTTTTTTGTTCATGTCCGATAGAATAATATCGGATGAACTGCCATGATTGGCTCTGTACTAACTATCCGATTATCCTACGATCATTTTGAAAGGGGTATTCTTCATACGATTTTCTGATTCGTGTGTATGGGGCTTAACCACTTCAGTCCCGGAAGGATTTGTCCTCCTTCCTGACCAGAGCAGTTTTTACGATACGGCACTGCGTTTCTTTAACTGACAATTGTGCGGTCACACGACTTGGCACACAAACAAATTTTGCGCCCCCCCCCCACCACAAATAGAGCTTTCTTTTGGTGGCATTTGATCACATCTGCTTTTTTTTTTTTATTGCGCTATAAACGAGAGTGACACAATTTTGAAAAAAAAAAAGCAAAAACACTAGGGGGCAATCAAAGGGTTAAGTGTGTCCTAGGGAGTGATTCTAAGTGTGGGGGGGGGGCTGGGCTACCATTGACATGACAGAGATGGCTGCTCCAGATAACAGGGAGCAGTAGGTCGCTGTCCTGTCACTAGGCAGAACAGGGAAATACCTTGTTTACATAGACATCCCCCCCGTTCTGCTGCTCCGTCACACGATCATGGGACACTGGCGGACATAGAGTCCACGGGTCCGGTCAAGGAGCTTGCGGCGCACCCGCACAGTGGGATTTTCAAAGTGACGTACGGGTACATTGCTTTGCCCATAGGAGCCATTCTGCCGATTGTATATGTTCGTTATCCGGCCGGCAAGTGGTTAAAGTCGGAGTCCCACCAGTTTGAACAGTTCCAGCGCCGGCAATAGAGTGCGACTTGTCATGTCATGTGATTTGGAGCTGACAAGTCGCACCAGTGTGAACGGGGGCTATTCTCTGGTTCACACTGCTACAACTTATGTGACTTGCGGCACATAAAGTCGCGTGACAAATCGAAACACATTTAATTCAATTGCAGCCGTTCCAATTAATGTGACTTAAATCTGGTTCCTGCAGTTCTTTTTCCTTCACTTTCTGTAATTCTCCTCTTTGCTGCACAGCAGTATCCAGCTTTGTGAGTCCGGCTCCCTGAGCACAATCCAGTCTCCAGGATTTCCTACTCGTCTCTCCTAGCAGAAGGGGGAAAAAAAAAGAAAAAGAAGCCTGTTCTCTGCAGAATAGAGGGTGCTGTAGAGAAAGGAGAATCCTGCCCTGACAACAGAAGCAAGCATCACGCCTGCCGCTGATTGGAGGGAAGCAGCCTATGAGGACAGCCGGCTTCTTTCTGCAGTTTTGCACAGGTGCAAAATAAGTCCCTGATTTATCAATGAAGTATTCGCCATGTTTCCTATGAAGCAAAGCCGTAATAAAACACTGAATTGCCCCCTTTATGGAGCCACAGAGATATATATTAGGTTGGGCAGGGAGATGGATTGCAAATAAGAGTGTGTGCCCCCTCTTTTCTCGCTCTCTTCTCACCATCTGTCTTTCTGCTTACCCCCCCCCCCCCCCAATCTTTCACCATTTTGCTTCTTTTCTTTCTCTCCGTCTTTTTCTCTTTTTGTCCTCTGTCTTTCTTTTCCTCACTCTTTTGTGCGTTTGTCATCATTTTTGCTCCTGCTCCCCCTTACTCGCTCTTCCTCGCTCTCGCTCTCTTGCTCGCGCCCTCGCTCTCTTGCTCGCGCTCTTGCTCGCGCCCTCGCTCTCTTGCTCGCGCCCTCGCTCTCTTGCTCGCGCCCTCGCTCTCTTCCTCGCCACAGAGATATATATTAGGTTGGGCAGGGAGATGGATTGCAGATAAGAGTGTGTGCCCCCTCTTTTCTCGCTCTCTTCTCACCATCTGTCTTTCGGCTTACCCCCCCAATCTTTCACCATTTTGCTTCTTTTCTTTCTCCGTCTTTTTCTCTTTTTGTCCTCTGTCTTTCTTTTCCTCACTCTTTTGTGCGTTTGTCATCATTTTTGCTCCTGCTCCCCCTTCCTCGCTCTCTTCCTCGCTCTCTTCCTCGCGCCCTCGCTCTCTTCCCCTCCCCGTCTCTTGCTCGCGCCCTTCCCGTCTCTTGCCCGCCTTTGCGCTCTCTTGCACACAAGAGGGCTGCCCTTTGTGTGTCACATGAAAAAAATGCACCTTCACTCAACTAATTATGAATGGGGTATTGCAGAGCTCTGAGGCATGTGTGCGTATGCACAAACATGCTGTAGGTCTCTGCCAGATCCAAAATATCTGACTGACCTGTGATGCGGGATTTCATAGAACAAATGCGCAGGGAACTAGCGATAGCTTCATGAAAGCCAGGAGGTGAAGGCAGGCATTCAGGTCATGTGATCGATGTGAATGACTGTCTCATCGGTCACAAAACCGGAAAGCTCCCAATCGCAAATAAATTGCCGATCCCTGCCGGCTAGCATGCAGGGAGCGTGCTCTCAGCACGGCAAGTGGTTGGCGTTGAGGTCGCATTTATGTGTGCTGTTGGCGCCAAGGAGTTAAAGTAGGTCCTTCTCTACTTTGGTTTGACTTTCATGCGACATCGGGGCCTTAGACTTCAATGTAAACCCTCAAAAGGCACATGAAACTCGCACCTTAACCACTTCAATACCAGGCACTTATGCACCTTTCTGCCCAAGCCAATTTTCAGCGCTGTCGCACTTTTTTTTATAATTTTGTTCCCACAAATAAAGCTTTCTTTTGGTAGTATTTGATCACCTATTTTTTGCGCAACAACTAAAAAAAGACCCAAAATTTTGAAAAAAAATAAAGCTTTTATTTTTTTTCTGTTGAATTTTTTTTTTTGTAAAGAAGTTTTCTTCTTCAATTACGGGCACTGATATGGCGGCACTGGTATGCGGCACTGATGGGCACTCATAGGCGCACTTATGGGTGGCACTGAGGGGTGGCACTAATGGATACTGAGGGATGGCATTGCTGGGCATCACTTGTTTATTTACTAATTTGTGCCAGTCAGTGCCCATGTTGCCAGTCAGTGCCCATTTGTGTGCACTGATTGGCATTTATTGTGCTTATTTTTTTTTACATGTGGCTTGCCATGGGGGATGTACTTGGCCATCCATATGTTGCCCCCTTGCCTGGTGATCAGTGTGTGCTGCGCTGATAAACAATAAGCGCAAACCCCCCCCTTGTCAGGAGAGCCGCCGATCGGCTCTCCTCTACTTGCGTCTGTCAGACGCGAGTGAGGAAGGGCCGATCAATGGCTCTTCCTGTTTACATTGTGATCAGCCGTGACTGATGCCCTGCATCACAGATCGCTGCGCGCCCCCACGGGCGCGGGCCGGCATGTTATTCTGCTGGACGTCAATAGACGTCCAGTCAGGATAACACAACCACTTCCTGGACGTTAATTTACTATTGACTGGGTGGGAAGTGGTTAATGATATACCTTGTAGAACAAACACAGTCACGTGGTCAAAGCCAAAGTCACAACAAGGTTGCACTCATCCAAAATTGCATTCGGTTGCACTGTAAAGTCTCAATGGAATTTGCGTGATTTTGAAGTCGCACAGGAGTGAATGGAGCCTGAATGTATTAAATAAAAAATTATAAATCCCGTAATCCTCAGTAAGAGTGACCTTAGACTGAGGAGAGAAGGGCGACGCTGCTAACAGATTGGCTTTTACTACATTACAAGGTGATATTGATCGACTAGAAGTTGCTAGTAGGAAGAGAGTGCCCAGCGATGACCTCATCAGTGTGCCGCTGTCCTTTCACAGGCTGTGGGAGAACCTTGACAAAGCTGTCATTGAGAAAAGTGAGGTGAAGAACCCAGCTGTCAGGGGGAGTGACTCTTAAGATTTTACATTTCTCTTGGTAACTAAAACCACGCCCACATTGTGAACAACGTTTTTCTCCTTTTTTTTTTTTTTTTTCTTCTCTTCCTTCCTTTGCTATTTATTTGAAAGAATTTCACTAAACTTTTTTTCACATTTCTACCCATTTCTGCTCTCAGGGTATTCATTACCCTTTTCCTATGGACCAGGGGTCTCCAATTTTTTGGAAGAAAAAGGGCAGTTTTTTTTTTTACTGTCTTTCAGGCTTTAGGGGGGCCAAACTGCGTCCGGTGGGGGGGCAAACATAGTGCCCCATCGTTGGTGTCAGTGGAAGGAATACGTCCTTGTATCGGTGTCGTCCCCTCCTGCTGCTTGTAATGGCAATAGAGTGACTGGTGAGCCGCCCCGATTGCTATTACAAGAGGGCTGACCATCTGTATCCTTAATGTCAATGGGGGGGAATAGTGCCCCATCATTGGTGTCGGTGGGAGGAATAGTGCCCTATGGTTGGTGTCAGTGGATAGAATAGGCCCTTGTATCAATGTTGTCCCCTCCCACTGCTTGTAATAGAAATCGAGTGGCTGATGAGCCGCTCCGATTGCTATTACAAGAGAGCAGACCATCGGCTGTATCCTTGTCAGTGGATGGGATAGTGTCCCATCGTTGGTGTCAGTGGATGGGATAGTGTCCCATCGTTGGTGTCAGTGGATGGGATAGTGTCCCATCGTTGGTGTCAGTGGATGGGATAGTGTCCCATCGTTGGTGTCAGTGGATGGGATAGTGTCCCATCGTTGGTGTCAGTGGATGGGATAGTGTCCCATCGTTGGTGTCAGTGGATGGGATAGTGTCCCATCGTTGGTGTCAGTGGATGGGATAGGCTCTTGTATCAGTCTCTTCCCCTCCCGATGCTTGTAATAGCAATCACGTGGCTGGTGTGCTGCTCCGATTGCTATTACAAAAGAGCTGGCCATCTTTATCCTTGGTGTCAGTGGGAGAAATAGCGCCCCGTCGTTGGTGCCAGTGGGAGGAATAGCTCCCCTTCGTTGGTGTCAGTGGATAGAATAGGCTCTTGTATCAATGGCGTCCCCTCCCACTGCTTGTAATAGAAATCGAGTGGCTAATGAGCCTCTCGTATTGCTATTGCAAGAGAGCTGACCATCGGCTGTATCCTTGGTGTCAGTGGGAGGAATAGTGCTCCATCGTTGGTGTCAGTGGGAGGAATAGTGCTCCATCGTTGGTGTCAGTGGGAGGAATAGTGCTCCATCGTTGGTGTCAGTGGGAGGAATAGTGCCCTATTGTTGGTGTCAGTGGGAAGAATAGTGCCCTATTGTTGGTGTCAGTGGGAAGAATAGTGCCCTATTGTTGGTGTCAGTGGGAAGAATAGTGCCCTATTGTTGGTGTCAGTGGGAAGAATAGTGCCCTATTGTTGGTGTCAGTGGGAAGAATAGTGCCCTATTGTTGGTGTCAGTGGATGGGATAGTGCCCCATTGTTGTCAGTGGCTGTAATAGGCCCTCGTATCGGTCTCGCCCCTTCCCGCTGCTTGTAATAGCAATCATGTGGCTGGTGAGCCGCTCCGATTGCTATCACAAGAGAGCTGACCATCGGCTGTATCCTTGGTGTCAGTGGGTGAAATGGTGCCCCATCGTTGGTGTCAGTGGATGGGTTAGTGGCCCGTTGTTGGTGTCAGTGGATGGGTTAGTGGCCCGTTGTTGGTGTCAGTGGATGGGTTAGTGGCCCGTTGTTGGTGTCAGTGGATGGGATAGTGGCCCGTTGTTGGTGTCAGTGGATGGGATAGTGACCCATTGTTGGTGTCAGTGGATGGGACAGAAACCACCTGACTTTATAATCACTTTAAGGAAGCTTTCACACCTTTTTGAATCGTGGGCAGATTTGCAGCAATTCTGCCCGCCATTTTAAAGCGCCCAGGTGTGAATGACAAAGCACATTTTGAATCGCACCTAAAATCACGGTGCAATTCTGTTGAGCGTTTATTGATTGGTTGGCACAAAAGTTATAGCGTCTACAAAATAAGGGGTAGTTTGATGGAATTTTTATTATACAGCGATCAGTGCTATAAAACTGCACTGATTACTGTGTAAATGGCACTGGCAGGGAAGGGGTTACGTGTGTCCTAGGGAGTGATTCTAGCTGTGTGGGGGCGTGGCTACATGTGAAATGACACTGATTGCTGCTCCCGATGACGGGAGCAGTAGATCAGTGTCCTGTCACTAGGCGCAGAACAGGGAAATGCCTTGTTTACACTGACCTCTCACCGTTCTGCAGCTCCGTGACACGATCGCGGGACACCGGTGAGCATTGAGTCCGCAGGTCCTATGGTCACGGAGCTTGCGGTGGGCGCGTCCTGTACGTACGGAGCTTGCGGTGGGCGCGTCCTGTACGTACGGAGCTTGCGGTGGGCGTGTCCTGTACTTACGGAGCTTGCGGTGGGCGCATCCTGTACGTACGGAGCTTGCGGTGGGCGCGTCCTGTACGTACGGAGCTTGCGGTGGGCGCGTCCTGTACGTACGGAGCTTGCGGTGGGCGCGTCCTGTACGTACGGAGCTTGCGGTGGGCGCGTCCTGTACGTATGGAGCTTAATCTAATCTAATAGAGACCACAGAATGACCTAGACGGGTATTTTATCTCCAGGGATGCAGAATGGAAAATAAAAGTATATTTTGTTACACGTTTGGTTGATACTTGGTATATATGGGTAATGTATCTCTTTCGCCTCTTATCAGATACATTGATACATTGTATCTAATGGTTATAGTGCACTGTACTTGCAAACCTTTGTGCTGCAAGCTCTCGCTCTCTGAGCCATGTCTTTTTCTTTTTTTGTTCCTCGTTTCGCAGCCCCCCCCCCCTCCCTCTTCTCATTGCAAATCCTATGTGGAGAGAGAGCAGTGCCAGGCAGAGAGAGAGAGAGAGAGAGAGAGGGAAGAGCGCGTTTGTATTCCAGTGGTGTAGCACAGCCAGACAGGTCTGAAACAGAGTGTTTTATTTTTAGAATCTCCGTTGCCATTTTTATCCTGTAAAAATATTCATCAGCGTCTGTGTGACAGGCCATCCGTTTTCATAAATATTCCATAGTTCTACTCACTGCCATTGTATGAAGAAGTGTGTCCAATGCACCTCTCTCCTTTATCCCCCCCCCCCCACTACGTCAGAGGGGGCTTCAGGGGGATTAATTTATGTATTGTAGGTTTTCAGTTCAGATATGGAACGTCGCACGTTTCTTCTCGGGCCGTACGTACCTGCTTACGTCATCGCCTTTTTTTTTTTTTTTTTAGCAAACTATTCGGGAGTAAAAGGCTTGGGGCTCATTGAGGACTGAGGTAATGGGAGTAATTTTCCACTGTAATATTGTCCTTCTTACGAAAATGTTAACGCTCATGACTACTGGGGGGGGGGGGGAGCCACAGTGTTAACGACTTTTTAAATGTTTTTTATTGTGTGTGATCTTTTATGGTTGGGCCTAGTTGTGACGCAGGTATAATGGGAGTTTTATGTTGCCTAAAACCCCCAAAAAAATCAGTTCGTATTTCTGTCACAAAAGACTACAAATGTGTGTACCTGGGTATTAGAGGACCACTATGGGGGGAAAATGCAAAACATTTTGGGTACACACCTGTAAAGTTACCCGAAATGTGTTGTTTTCCCCATAGTGGTCCATATTTATAGGTGCACACGTTTTATACATTTTGTAATAAGCTGCTCTTCCCATTTATTTTTTATCTATTTTGCTGCTAGGTATAAATTGGGGTTGTCCCGATACCACTTTTTTGCAGCCATGTCCCCCACATATTGCAGCCATGTCCCCCACATATTGCAGCCATGTCCCCCACATATTGCAGCCATGTCCCCCACATATTGCAGCCATGTCCCCCACATATTGCAGCCATGTCCCCCACATATTGCAGCCATGCCATGTCCCCCACATATTGCAGCCATGTCCCCCACATTTTGCAGCCATGTCCCCCACATATTGCAGCCATGTCCCCCACATATTGCAGCCATGTCCCCCACATATTGCAGCCATGTCCCCCACATATTGCAGCCATGTCCCCCACATATTGCAGCCATGTCCCCCACATATTGCAGCCATGTCCCCCACATATACGCAGCCATGCCCCCCCTACCTCATGATGATGCCGCCGGGGGTATCGGGGGGGTATTTGCGGGAGTACAAGTACTCCCGCAAATACTCGGTAACGGTCCCGATACCGGTATCGGGACAACCCTAGTATAAATTAACGAGTAGCGATGGGCTAGGGCAGGGGTACCCGACCTTTTTAAGAGCGAGGGCCACTTAAGCGAATTGGTAACTGGTCGCGGGCCACAATGAGTGGAGCGGGAGGATGACAGGTCCGTCTACTCTATAGGCCCTCTGATCCGTCTGGGCGAAAGGGATTGGAAGGGGGGCAGATCCCCCCCCCCCTTTTTTTTTTTTTTAGGTAGGCGGGTGTAAACGGACACAAGTCTGTTTACATCTGTGGATTTTCTGCGGGTTGGCTGAACTTTGCAGTAAACTTCTATTATATCCTGCAGGTGTGGCTCTGTGCTCGTTTCCTCTACCAGCGGCTTCAATTACAAAACTGCTGCTGTGGGATGGCAGGTCGGCAACCCGTGATCTGGGCTTGTCAACCTGCCATCCCAGAGCAGGAGGCCGAGGGCCACATCAGAGGGCTCCGTGGGCCACTGGTTGGACACCCATGGGCTAGGGCGTGTTCGGATCGAACTACCAGGAAGCCGGTGTTCTGTCGATTTGTGGCTTCCGTTTGTTTTTTTTTTTACCAAAAAAATGTGGATGTCCCCTTAAAAAAAATATTAAAAGCCAGCAGCTACAAATACTGCAGCTGCTGACTTTTAATATTGGGACACTTACCTGTCCTGGAGTCCAGCGGCGTCCGTAGCAGAGGACGAGCGTTCGCTCGTCTCTCTGCTGCTCCCCCTCCATCCACGGTGAGGAAACCAGGAAGTGAAGCACTCCGGCTTCACTGCCCGGTTCCCTACGGCGCATGTGCGAGTCGCGCTGCGCCCGCCGATTGGCTCCCGCTGTGTGCTGGGAGCTGAGAATTCCCAGCACACAACGGGAAAAACCCGTCTTTTGCCCGAAACTGCGGGCCGGAAGTGGGTGCAAATACCTGTCTTTAGACAGGTATCTGCACCCCCCTCCCCCTGAAAGGTGTCAAATGTGACACCGGAGGGGGGGGAGAGTTCCGATCAGCAGAACTTCACTTTAGGGTGGAGATCCGCTTTAAGAATACATATCTGCCTTAACTGAGGAAAAAATGCAGCTACCACATCTAATGATTGGTAAGCTGCGATATATACAATTTTTTGTCTTGGGTTTAACCGCTTACCATCCAGCCGCCGTCGTTTATACTGTGGCAGGTTGGCACGGCTCCGCTTATCGTCATAGGTGTACGTCGGCTGGTTCAAGAGCGATAAGAGGCGCGATCGCTCCTCAGAGAGCCAGAACGGGGATCTGTCAATGTAAACAGACAGATCCCTGTTCTGTCGGGAGTAGAGAGAGATCTGCAGTTCCCAGTGATTAGGAACAGTGATCTCTCCTCTCCTCTTCTTTCAGTCAGTACACCCTCACAGTTAGAAACACCTCCCAGGGAACACTTAACCAATTGATTGCCCCCTAGTGTTAACGCCTGCCCTGCCAGTGACATTTATACAGTAATCGGAGCTAAAAATAGCCACTAAACACTGTATAAATGTTACTGGTCCCAAAAAAGTGTCCGATCTGTCCGCCGCAATGTTGCAGTCCTGCTAAAAATCGCTGATCGCCGCCATTATTTGTAAAAGAAAAAAATAATAAAAATGCCATAAATTGATCCCCTGTTTTGTAGGCGCTATAACTTTTTGCGCAAACCAATCAATATACGCTGCTTGCGATTATTTTGTCAAATCCTTCCGGTCCTTAAGTGGTTAAAGGACAATTAGGGCCAAAGCTTGTTTAGCTGTACTTCTCCTTTAGAACAAAGGAGTGTGGTTTGTTCTGCACTCCTGTGACACGTTTTCAGCCAACAGCATGCCAGAGCCGGTTCAGGCTGGGGAACGATCCTGACCATATGGTCCGTTTCTGCCCAGAACCTGGGACTGGCACCTGGCTCAGCCTCCAGACCAATTTTCAACTTTCAGCGCTCTTACACTTTGAATGACAATTACTCAGTCATGCAACACTGTACCCAAATAATTTTTTAGGCCTTTTTTCCCCACAAATAGAGCTTTCTTTTGGTGGTATTTGATCACCTCTGCGGTTTTTATTTTTTGCGCTATTAATGAAAAAAGACCAAAAATTTGGGGAAAAAATGATTTTTTCTTAGTTTCTGTGATAAAATTTTGCAAATTATTAATTTTTCTTCATAAATTTTGGCCACAATTTATACTGCTACATGTCTTTGATAAAAAAATAACCCAAAGTTTTTGGAAATTTTTTGGTCTGTGTGAAAGTTTTAGAGTCTACAAGCTATGGTGCAAATCATAAAAAATTATCACATCTGATCACACCTGATGTACTGAAGGCCTCTCTCATTTCTTGAGACCCTAACAAGCCAGGAAAGTACAAATGCCCACAGATGGCACAGGTGGGCACTGATGAGGTGGCACAGGTGGGCACTGATTGCAGATGTGCACTGAGGTGGCAGGTGGGCACGTGGCACTGGTAGGCACAGTGGTACTGGTGGGCACACGGGGTTACTGGTGGGCACACGGGGTTACTGGTGGGCACACGGTGGTACTGTGGTGGGCACTGTGGTACTGGGGGGCACTGTGGGGACACAGGTTGGTGACATAGTTTTTTTTTTTTCCAGCGATGGTTTACTCACAGTTCTCTCCCTCCTTACATGCGCTGTCTGTGTGAGGAGGGAGAGTCGGCAATGAGAGATGATCTCCTATGTTTACATAGGAGATCATCTCTCATTGGCCGCACAGATCACGCTGTAAATAGCCGCTGTGATTGGCTATTTATCTCGATCTGTGTTTGGCTGTGTCCGAGGGACACGGCCAGCACAGGAGTTCCCCACTGCGCGTGCTGGGAACGCCAAAAGGGGCGGCCATAAAAACACGGCCTGTCAGGGATTCAAGACTGCGCTGTGGCCGTACAAAGTCGTACGGCCGTCAGCAAGTGGTTAAAGGATCACCTTTTAAAAAATAAAAATGTGCATTTTATTTTTGTAGCCTGTAAAGCAGGGGTGCCCATCAGTGCCGCTGGCTCTGATAGTCACTTCCACAGCCAACCAGCTGCCATTATTCAGATGGCTGGTGCTCGCCATCTGATTAGTGGGCGGCAGCGACAATGCATCAATCTATGTATTGTTTTCAGTGGCGGTGCAGGAGCGAGA
>CM056059.1:129044628-129057128 GCA_029574335.1 Rana kukunoris | reverse complement strand
AGCACACTAAATTCCCAGCATAGCTAGAGAACTGACCACATTGTGCTTTCCTGCTTAGCTTGGTTTGTTTTTAATAGGAAAGCAAAGGGATTGGAAGGAACACCATTTAAAACAAAGGAAGCAATACAAAGAGAACAGGAGACGTTGTCAGACGAGTACATGGCAGAGCAGCCACATATCAGGAATATGAACTGTTGGAGGTAACATATATTCTTTTAATGTGACGAATTGAGGCCCTTGCTTTGCCATTTTACATTTTTATTAATGGTTATTATGACTAAACTTCGAAAACTGTATATTTCATTATTACTCGAGCCTGATCTCGATCCAGCGTTGTACACAAGAGCCGAGGCTCTCTTGGGTCTCTTCCTCCTCATTGGCTGAGCTGTTGCAGCAGGAGGAGCCCTTGGCTCCTGCTGCTGTCAGTCACAGTCAGTGAGGTAGGAGCAAAGGGCAGGGCTGAGCTGCACTCTGTGTCTTAGGAACACAGAGAGCTGGCTTGAGAGTGAGCACGCACGAGTGCCCCAATAGCAAGTGGCTTTCAATTGGGGCAATCGGCAAGGGGGAGGGGCCCAGAGTACTTGCAAGGGACCTAAGGAGAGGAGAATCAGGGCTGCTCTGTGCTAAACCATTACACAGAGCAGGGAAGTATACATTATAATTTTTTTTTTTCATTTACAAAAGCTTTAAGCTTTGACAAAAGACCTGCAAGCTAATTGGTTGCTATGCAGAGCTGCACCAGATTTTGCAGTCTCCAGTTTTAGTAAATTCACCTCACAGTATGATTTACAAAAATATTTAAAGATATGTAATGTTTTGGTTAAAAAAAAAAACAAAAAAACTTTTCATACTAACCTCTGTGCTCTTCTGGGGTCCCTCAGCGGCGCTCCTGGCTCCTCCTCCTCTCCTGGGGTCCCTCAGCGGCGCTCCTGGCTCCTCCTCCTCTCCTGGGGTCCCTCAGCGGCGCTCCTGGCTCCTCCTCCTCTCCTGGGGTCCCTCAGCGGCGCTCCTGGCTCTTCCTCCTCTCCTGGGGTCCCTCAGCGGCGCTCCTGGCTCTTCCTCCTCTCCTGGGGTCCCTCAGCGGCGCTCCTGGCTCCTCCTCCTCTGCTGGCGTCCCTCAGCGGCGCTCCTTGCTCCTCCTCCTCTGCTGGGGTCCCTCAGCTGCGCTCCTGGCTCCTCCTCCTCTCCTGGGGTCCCTCAGCGGCGCTCCTGGCTCCTCCTCCTCTCCTGGGGTCCCTCAGCGGCGCTCCTGGCTCCTCTCCTGGGGTCCCTCAGCGGCGCTCCTGGCTCCTCTCCTGGGGTCCCTCAGCGGCGCTCCTGGCTCCTCTCCTGGGGTCCCTCAGCGGCGCTCCTGGCTCCTCTCCTGGGGTCCCTCAGCGGCGCTCCTGGCTCCTCTCCTGGGGTCCCTCAGCGGCGCTCCTGGCTCCTCTCCTGGGGTCCCTCAGCGGCGCTCCTGGCTCCTCTCCTGGGGTCCCTCAGCGGCGCTCCTGGCTCCCTCTCCTGGGGTCCCTCAGCGGCGCTCCTGGCTCCCTCTCCTGGGGTCCCTCAGCGGCGCTCCTGGCTCCCTCTCCTGGGGTCCCTCAGCGGCGCTCCTGGCTCCCTCTCCTGGGGTCCCTCAGCGGCGCTCCTGGCTCCCTCTCCTGGGGTCCCTCAGCGGCGCTCCTGGCTCCTCTCCTGGGGTCCCTCAGCGGCGCTCCTGGCTCCTCTCCTGGGGTCCCTCAGCGGCGCTCCTGGCTCCTCTCCTGGGGTCCCTCAGCGGCGCTCCTGGCTCCTCTCCTGGGGTCCCTCAGCGGCGCTCCTGGCTCCTCTCCTGGGGTCCCTCAGCGGCGCTCCTGGCTCCTCTCCTGGGGTCCCTCAGCGGCGCTCCTGGCTCCTCTCCTGGGGTCCCTCAGCGGCGCTCCTGGCTCCTCTCCTGGGGTCCCTCAGCGGCGCTCCTGGCTCCTCCTCTTCTGGGGTCCCTCAGCGGCGCTCCTCCTCTTCTGGGGTCCCTCAGCGGCGCTCCTGGCGCCTTCCTCCTCTTAAGTGTCCTATTGGAGAGCCGCTCTCCCTGGGGGCACCTGTGCGGGCATGCTTCCGTGCTGCTGCTTCCATTGACACAGACAGCAGGAATCGGCCCCTCCCTCCGCTTCCGCGTCATTGGATTTGATTGACAATAGTGGGTGCCAATGGCTGCCCTGCTATCAATCTAACCAGTCAGGACCCGAGACACCAGCTGGTGTGCTCGTCCCCATCGCTGTAAAGATTGGGTTTAGGTAAGTAAAATGGGGGCTCTGGTGGGCTGCTGCATCATCGCAGGAGGCTTTTCACCTTAATGCATAGAATGTATTGGGGTGAAAAACCTTCAGAGTTTACAACCCCTTTTTATACATGTCTATCGAATTATTTCTATTTGCATATATGTTTTTTTGTATCTAGTTTTTTGGACACTCTAAAGCCCCTGAAATGCGTTGGCTTTAATAACGTGAATTCTATTTGGATTGTTTAATTCAGTAAAAAACATTTTTTGGATTCTGAAATAATAGTGTGACATTCATACTGCCAATGTTTAAGTACATACTGGTCTTTTTTTATACCTATAGACTGCCCACCCCAGGATCAACTTGCCCAAACCACAAGGCTCACGCTACACTTTGGCTTTCAGAGCCCCCTAACACATTTAGGCAACAACTCTCTGTTCCTGTTCTCTTACGTCTTACTCAACCCATAGCACCTTTCAAAAAAATACCGGAGCGCAGGAGATTTTTGTTTTTGTTTGTTTTAGGACAATGCACAGTCATGGACTTCTGTTGTCATCATCGGCAAACCTACATTTATCAGATATATGTCATGCGGGCATCACTGGTTGTGAAGGGTGGACATGTACTTTAGATCAGCCCATTGATATCTCTGACATGCCAGTGAATGTCTGTTAATAAATGCTTTATATTAATGTTAATGAGCGTCGTCATCTCACCCTTTCTGTTCTCTTTTCTCTGCAGTTGTAACCGGAGCTACGGATGGAATTGGAAAGGCATACGCAGAGGAGGTGAGAATTTGGGTTTTGCTATACACATTAGCCACTTAATCCCTGGACCATATTGCTGCTCAATGACCGGGCCCTTTTTTGCGATTCGGCACTGCGTCGCTTTAACTGACAATTGCGCGGTAGTGCGACGTAGCTCCCAAACAAAATTGGCGTCCTTTTTATGCCACAAATAGAGCTTTCTTTTGGTGGTATTTGATCACCTTATTTTTTGCGCTATAAACAAAAATAGAGCGACAATTTTGAAAAAAAAAATATTTTTTACTTTGCTATAATAAATATCCCCAAAAATATATATATGTTTAGGCCGATACGTATTCTACATATTTTTCGTAAAAAAAAAAAAAAAATGTCAATAAGCGTTTATTGATTGGTTTGCGCAAAAGTTATAGAGTCTACAAAATAGGGGATAGTTTTATGGCATTTTTATTATAATTTTTTTTTTTTGTACTAGTAATGGCGGCGATCAGTGATTTTTATCGGTACTGCGACATTATGGCGGACACTTCGGACACTTTTGACACATTTTTGGGACCATTGGCATTTTTATAGCGATCCGTGCTATAAAAATGCATTGATAACTATAAAAATGCCACTGGCAGGGAAGGAGTTAACACTAGGGGGCGAGGAAGGGGTTAAGTATGTAGTATGTTCCCTGGGTGTGTTCTAACTGAACTGAAGGGGGGGTGGGACTGACTAGGGGAAATTACTGATTGCTGTTCATACATTGTATGAACAGAAGATCAGGCATTTCTCCCTGACAAGACCGGGAGCTGTGTGTTTACACACACAGCTCCCCCCCCCCTGTAACGAGCGATCGCGGGAGTCAGGGGCGAGCGGGGGGGGCGCCCCTATTGGCTGCTCGGCGAGATGACGTATAGCTATGTGATCTCGCCCAGCAGAGCCCATCTGCCGCTGTATAACTGCGGTGGTTGGTCAGCAAGCAGTTAAACCTGATCTTTTGTCAGATATAAACAATATAATGTTTTTTTTTTTTTTTTTTTTTTTTTTTAACCTTCATGCATTCTAAAATAAAAACCTGTGTGCAGCAGCTCCCCCTAAATACTTACCTGAGCCCCATTGCGATCCACTGATGCAGAAGCTCTCCTGGGTCTTTCCCATTGGCTGACACAGCAATGCGAGCCATTGACTCCTGCTAATGTCAATCGCAGCCAATGAGGACATGGCGGGGCAGGGCTGATCTATGCTTTGTGTGTGAATGGACATGCAGAGCAGCAGCATCTGGAGCGAAATCGGGCATCTCCCGTTTTTGCTAGTGGCATCTGTCAAAAAAACAGACTCGGGGGCTGGGGGACCCCCAGGCTGTTTTTTTTTTTTTCCTAACAATGGCTGGTTGCTAAGCAGCGGTATGACTCGGCTTCCCCACTCACATCTGATTATAAAAAATAAAAAAAAGCAGACAAAAGTACCCCCCCCCCCACAGTCCATACCAGGCACTTCGCATCTTATATGGATTTTAACGGGCCCCCCCCCATACCAAAATTCCTCTCACTTTCTGTTTGGATATGAGACAGGAAGTGAAGGGAAATTTCCGCAATGGGAAACGGATGGTGGAAAAAAAATCTTACTCTATCCAAAAAAAAAAACGTTTTGCCTATAGCTCTACTTTAACCACTTAAGACCCGGACCAATACGCTGGCAAATGACCCAAGGGGTTTTTGCGATTCGGCACTGCGTCGCTTTAACAGACAATTGCGCGGTCGTGCGACGTGGCTCCCAAACAAAATTTGCGTCCTTTTTTTCCCACAAATAGAGCTTTCTTTTGGTGGTATTTGATCACCTCTGCGGTTTTTATTTTTTGCGCTATAAACAAAAATAGAGCGACAATTTAAAAAAAAATGCAATATTTTTTACTATTTGCTATAATAAATATCCCCCAAAAATATATAAAAAAACATTTTTTTTTCCTCAGTTTAGGCCGATAAGTATTCTTCTACATATTTTTGGTAAAAAAAATCGCAATAAGCGTTTATCGGTTGGTTTTCGCAAAATTTATAGCGTTTACAAAATAAGGGATAGTTTTATTGCATTTTTATTAATTATTTTTTTTTTACTACTAATAGCGGCGATCAGCGATTTTTTTTCGTGACTGCGACAATATGGCGGACACTTCGGACAATTTTGACACATTTTTGGGACAATTGTCATTTTCACAGCAAAAAATGCATTTAAATTGCATTGTTTACTGTGGAAATGACAGTTGCAGTTTGGGAGTTAACCACAGGTGGCGCTGTAGGGAATGTGTGCCCTAATGTGTGTGTTTACAACTGTAGGGGGGTGTGGCTGTAGGTGTGACGTCATCGATTGCGTCCCCCTATTACAGGGATGACGCGATCGATGCTCCGGCCACAGAGAAGCACGGGGAAGCCGTGTGTACACACGGCTCTCCCCGTTCTTCCGCTCCAGGGACGGATCGCCGCACTGCAGCGGCGATCGGGTCCGCGAATCCCGCGGTCCCGGAGCTTCGGCTGGGTACTAAAACCAACGTATATATACGTTGATGTGCCCAGCCGTGCCATTCTGCCGACGTAAATGTGCAGTAGGCGGTCCTTAAGTGGTTAAAGTGGTTGTAAAGTCACCTTCTGTGCTGCAGCTCCCCCACAGACCCCATTTTTTGGGAGTGAGCCCGCACGGATGCTTCGATGGAAAGCGACTTTCCGTGGGGGTACTTAATGAAGGGGAGGAGCTAGGAGTGGCAGTGGGGCACCCTAGAAAAAGAGGATCGGGCCACTCTGTGCAAAACCCTTACACAGAGCAGGTAAGAGCCGGTCACAGGGGCGACTCGTCGTGCGACTCAGCCGCTTGACAAGGCGTGTCCCGTTCTGTTCAATGGAACCGTTCTAATAGGAATGACTCAAGTCGCTTCGACTTGGAAAAAGGTTCTTGTACGACTTTGGGGGCGACTTGCATTGACTTCCATACAGAAGTCATCTTGAAGTCG
The DNA here is from genome assembly GCA_029574335.1 of Rana kukunoris. Taxonomy (NCBI): domain Eukaryota; kingdom Metazoa; phylum Chordata; class Amphibia; order Anura; family Ranidae; genus Rana; species Rana kukunoris. The sequence continues at coordinate 129,051,144 of CM056059.1, read as the reverse complement.
TCTTGAGATCGCCTTGCCGAGTCTCCCCCAAAGTCGTGCCACCCCTGTGTGAACCGGCTGTTAGTATAACATGTATGTTATTTTTATATAAAAAAATTAAATAAACAAACCTTTACAATCACTTTAAGAACAAACTTACAGAACCTTGTTTGTAACCCTGGTAGTGTCTGTACTTTATGAAGATTATTGGACGTGTGTGGGCTTCTATTTCTCCCCAATAATGGCGATTATTGCATCAAAGAGACAGGCTGAAGGGATAAAAATGCTTTTTGCAATGCACCTTCCTTTCTTATGCATTGATGTTCCATAATCCCTTCCATGATTGCTTAGGGTTGTATCATTATTTTTTTTTTTTTTATTAAATTATTTTTGTTATTTTTCTGCAGCTGGCAAAGCATGGAATGTCCATCGTCCTTATCAGTAGATCGCAGGATAAACTTGATGAGGTGGCCAAAAACATCCGTGAGTCTGGTTTCCTATTTTATTTTTGTCTAATTACAGCTGTTTCTTCTAGTGTGCTTTTAAAATTAGGAGAGAAAATGTAGTGGCAACACGGACAACTATTGGGGTATAAAGGGCGACTTAAAAAAAGATGGCCGGACCTGGTGCCATTAGAACAGTGCTCGACAAAATCCGGGTGCCAGGTCACAATTGTGACTAGAATTCGCGACCTGGCGCCTGAGGAAGGAAGCATAGGCCTATAGAAGGCCGCAAAGCCACAGCCTCAATTGCCGGCCGGCGCGCCCGACGCGATCGTGTGGTGGGGGCGTACGGATACACAGGACCCCATCCTGTGTCTCCATGCGCCCCCACCTCTCCCACCGCGTGGTTGCGTCGGGCCGCGCCGGCCGGTAATTGAGGCCGCGGCTTTGCGGCCTTCTGCAGGCCTATGCTTCCTTTTGTGATCTGGCGCCATCTTGTGGTGGCCGTTGGCATGACAAGACTAATAGAGCTCCCCCCATGTTTTCACTGCCATCGCCTTCCCTCTAATTAGAACCCCCAAAAATTTATTTATTCTAAAATAAATAAATAAAATGGCAGTCGTTGCAATACTGTGTTACACCGTATTTGTGCAGCGGTCTTACAAGCGCACTTTTTTGGTAAAAAATACACCTTTTTTTATTTAAAAAAAGTAAGACAACTGTAAAGTTCGCCCATTTTTTGTTATATATTGTGAAAGATAATGTTACGCTGAGTAAATTGATACCCAACATGTCACGCTTCAAAATTGCGTCCGCTCCTGGAATGGCGACAAACTTTTACCCTTAAAATCTCCATAGGCGACGTTTAAAAAAATTCTACAAGTTGCATGTTTTGAGTTACAGAGGAGGTCTAGAATTATTGCTCTTGCTCTACTGATCGCGGCGATACCTCACATGTGTGGTTTGAACACCGCTTTCATATGCAGGCGTTACTCACATATGCGTTCGCTTCTGCGCACGAGCTCAGCAGGACAGGGCGCGTTTCTGGCTCCTAACTTTTTTAGGTGGCTCCTATATTCCAAGCAAATTTGTCAAACCCTGCATTAGAAGCTGTGGCAAGTCTGACTCATTTTCTGTCTGGAAGATGTCCCTCATCTAGCCCAAGGATCTCCAATCTACGGCTCTCTAGCTGTTTGCGAGAATACACGCCCCATGAGGCATTGTCATTGTAAAACTCTGGGGGGGGGGGGGGGAGTGCCGGTCTTGTAGAAAGGAGGAAGCCTGCGGGAACGAGGAATAATTATGCATTTGTCCTTATTCCTGTTCCCTAGAAAACACAAGTGGTGCAAAATGGGTCCCTCAGTTATGCCGCATACACACTATCGGATTTTCCGTCGGAAAAACCTTGGATGGTTTTTCTTACGGAATTCCACTCAAGCTTGACACCCCGGTTACACAAGTTCTCTGAACTTTCGACCGTCAAGGACGCGGTGACGTACAACACAACGAGCCGAGAAAATGAAGTTCGATGCTTCCGAGCATGCGTCGCAATTGCTACAGAAGATCGGAAATTTCCGATTGGAATTTTTTCCGTCGAAAAATTTGGGAACCAGCTCTCAAATTTTTGTTGGCGGAAATTCCGACCAGGAAAAGTCCGACCAGGAATTTCCGACCAAAAGCTCACATCAGACTTTTCATGTCGGAAAATTTGCCTGTGTGTATGGGGCATAAAGGTAACTTTCTCCCTCGTCTTCCAGGACAGCACCCTGAGAGAGTAGACTGGCTCACCAGACAGGAAACACAATCAAAATGAGGTTTAAAAGGCCCCACCCCTTCCGTGTGCCTCAGTTCTGATTGTGTTTCCCTTTCAGCGAAACGTTTGTTTTTTTCCTTGTGACCTAAGGCCTGGGGCTGGTGGTCCCCCCCCCCCCCCCCCCGGAGCCCGGACCGCAGGTACTGGGTGCCATTGGGTCCGGTGTAGCTTGCTACTCCCCCGGGGCGTTTCCCCTTCGTCTTAGTCCAGGGGGGAACAGGAGAAGACACAGACTCCCCTGGACGCCGGAGCCTCCTAGGAGGGCAGGGCTCTCCAGTGCTCCGAAGAGGCCACATCCTCTCTCCCCCCGCCTGGTTCTCTACCTTGGAGGTTGGGCTAAGGCCTCCCCCTTCCTGCGGCTCCGTCCGGGGGTTTGCTGGACCGCATGGCGGGTAGTTAGGCGCCAGCGCGCCATGAACATCCGAGCGCGCCATGAGCGCATGCGCCGTGACGGCATTCCCTCCCGCGCGGCAAGATGGTGGCCCCCCACCGGACGAACGCTGCAGACGATCGGGGCTCACTATAAAGCAGCCAGGGAGATAGAGGGGCCTGGCGGCCTCAGAGCGTGTTTATGGAAGCCTTTTCCTTGGCACAAGACGCTACTACTATGGAGGAGGACCGTCTGTTTCCCATGGCTGCAGAGGAAACCACCAAGGGTGAGTCCTTCCTTTTTCTTAGGTTTTTTTTTTTCTTCCAAACAACCCCCCCCCCCCCAGTTCCGGGCCCCTCCTCCCAGGAATCCTCTTCTGCCTCTCGTCTGTTTGTACCCCTACAGGCTCGTAGGGTGTACCCCTCGGATTCTGAGGAGTCCGAGAGTTGACCTTGCATAGTGAGACCCTGGTTGACAGCCAGGCGGAGGAGGAGGAGGAGGAGGATGCCAGGACAGGAAAATACATGTTCCCTGCTGATGATATGGAGGGCCTTCTAGCAGCTGTTTATGCTACCAAACATATTCAAGAACCAGCAGAGCAGGTCTCAGCTCAGGACAGGATGTACATGGGTTTAATAAAACCTCAAACCAAGACCATTCCTGTCCATCAGTCACTAAAAGACATTATCCTCAGGGAGTGGGCAGAACCTGAAAAAAGCTTACCAAGTTTCAAACTTGGAAACGCCGCTGTCCCTTTAAGGCGAGGTAGTAGACACCTTTTTTAAGGTCCCTAAGCTTGATGCCCCCTTGGCTCAGGTCTCCAGACAGTCAGACCTTTCCTTTGAGGACGCAGGCAGTTTAAAGGGATGCCATGGACAAGTGTACCGACCCTTCTCTCCGTAGAGCATGGGAAGCCAATGCAGCCGCACTTGGTCCTGCATTGGCCTCAGCCTGCGTGGCAAGAAATGCCGACGCCTGGACTTCCAGGCTTCTAGACCATCTCCCCAGTTCTTCCAAGACAAAGGAGATACGAGATTCCCTCCAGCTTATTAGCGGGGCAGTGGCCTACTTGGCAGACGCGGCGGTTGAAACCGTTCGCGCCTCAGCCAAGACCGGGGACCTTATTAATGCCTCTAGGAGGGCCGTCTGGCTAAAAATCCTGGAGGCGTGATCTTGCCTCTAAACGCCGCCTATGTGCACTCCCCTTCAAGGGTTCCCTCTTGTTTGGGGATGCCTTAGATCAGGCTTTGTCCAGGTCTTCTGAGAAGGGAATAAATTCCCTTCAAACCCAGGCAGAGTAGGAAGCGGTCCTTTCGTCCCAGCCAGAGAAAGATTCCGGCCCCGGACAAAAGATCGTCCACCAGTCGACGTTGGACCTTTGGTAAAGATAGACCAAAAGGGGGATCCTTTTTTCCAGTCCCAAGCCATCCGGGAAGGACACCAAGTGACGGGAAGGTGGGGGGTCCTGCCTGGGCGAGCATAACCCAGAGTCCCCATGTCCTGCAGATAATCAGGGAGGGTTACCATTTAGAGTTCAGAGAGCTTCCCCCCCCCCGACCTTTCTCCTCACTCACCTCCCAGGGGACTCCAGCAAGGCCGCAGGCCTCTCCCAGAATATTGCAAATCTGGCAGAACAGGGGGTCATAATCCCAGTCCCACCAGACCAACTAGGTCAAGGAGTATACTCCCATATTTTTGTTGTTCCCAAGCCGGACGGCAAGTTCAGATTGATAATCAATCTGAGACCCCTGAACTCCCATCTCCTCTACAAAAGATTCCGGATGGAGAGTGTTCACAGCCTCAGGGGTCTTTTGTTAGAAGGCGTCTTTATGTCGACCATAGATTTGAGGGACGCCTACCTGCATGTCCCGATTTTTTCGGGACATCAGAGGTTTCTGAGATTTGCCCTCGCCTCCGCACAGGGAATTCAGCACTGGCAATTTACTGCCCTCCCCCTTTGGTCTGGCCTCCAGCCAAGGGTGTTTACGAAGGTCCTGGCGGAGGTAATGGCTCATCTACATCTGAAAGGGGTCTCCCTCGTCACCTATCTAGACGACCTTCTGCTCTTCAGCCCAAGTCAGGATCAGCTCCTTTCGGACCTGACCGTCGTCATGACCACTCTGGAGTCGCTTGGTTGGATAATCAACAAGCAAAAGTCCTCCCTTCTGCCGAAACAGCGGAAGGCATACCTGGGGGTTATCATAGATTCCCGAGAAAATAAGCTTTTTCTTCCCCAAGAGAAGTTCCAGAGGCTTGTGACGACGATCGGGTCTTTAGTGGCTACAGAAAATCCCTCCCTCAGAGAGATCATGAAGCTGTTGGGTCGGATGACCGCTTGCATTCCGGCGGTCACCTGGGCCCAACTACACGCAAGACCACTTCAGAGGTTCCTCCTCTCTGCCTGGAACGGAAAGGAGGACACTCTCGATTCCCGGGTCAGGGTCCCGATCCTAGTCAAGGACTCCCTAGATTGGTGGCTTCACCACCAAAACCTCCTGAAGGGCCGTCCGTGGAGTCAGACCAATCCAGTGAAGGTCACTACGGACGCCAGTGCTTGGGGAGCCCATGTACAAGAACTGCAGGCTCAGGGATCCTGGATCCCCATCGAAGGTGGACCTCCTCCAACTATCGAGAATTACTGGCAGTGGGGAGAAGCTCTGAGGGCATTCGAAGAAAGAATTCAGGGCAAGGATGTCCTGGTCCTTTCCGACAATGCTACGACAGTCGCCTTTCTCAACAGACAGGGAGGCACCAGGTCCCAATCTCTCCTGACACTCTCCCTGGAGATCCTGGGTTGGGCGGAACAGAGAGTACCCTCTATTCTGGCAATCCACATAAGGGGAGCCACCAATCTGGAGGCCGACTTTCTGAGTCGTCGACCCATTTTTCAGGGGGAGTGGGAATTGTGCCAGGAAACCTTCGACTGGGTTTGTCGGCGGTTTGGGTTTCGGAGATAGACCCTTTTTCCTGCAGGGAAAACAGAAAAGTGAACAGATTCTTTTCCCTTTTGCGGGGACAGGGTTCTCAGGGGGTGGATGCGCTAGCCCAGGCCTGGGATTTCCGTCTGGCTTACGCTTTTCCCCCCCGCTGAATCTGATCCCAAGGGTCTTACAAAAGCTGGCCTCCTCGGAAACCAAATTAATCCTAATCACTCCTTGGTGGCCCCGAGATCCTGGTTTCCCATTTTGAAGCTCTGGTCTCTGGCTCCCCCGCTTCCCCTTCCTCTCCGAGCGGATCTCCTGCGGCAGGGGCTGATCTCTCATTCGAACCCAGGTTCTTCACCTGACGGCATGGCTCTTGAGAGGCGGAACTTGCAGCAGAAGGGCTGCTCGGATAGAGTCATAGATACCCTACTATCCAGCCACAAGAAAGTCACCAGACACATCTACGCAAAGGTCTGGACAGTCTTTTTGCGTTGGTGCACCACTAAGCAGATCTCTTCTCCCAAAACTCCCGCCATCCTGGAGTTTCTTCAGACGGCGTGGAACTAGGCTTAGCTACCAGAACTCTAAGAGTCCCAAGTGGCAGCTTTATCATACTTTTTTGGAGAAGAGCCTCTCAGCAGACCCTCTCATCAAGAGGTTCCTGACAGCTAGGGACAGACTTTCTCCTGTGCAGATTTCCAGGGTTCCCTCATGGGACCTCTCGCTGGTCCTGGAGCAGCTGACTATGGCACCATTTGAGCCTATAGACAGCATTTCTGTAAAATTTCTTACAATTAATTTACCTTTTTGTTATCCATCACGTCTGCCAAGAGAGTGTTGGAGACTTGCATGCTTTTTCTATCAAGGAACCCTTTCTGCTGGTTTTTGAAGATAGGGTTATTTTGACTCGGGATCCTCTGTACCTTCCCAAGGTGGCAACCAGGTTCCATAGGTCTCAGGAGTGATACTCTCCTTATTTACTTGCTT
>CM056059.1:129033131-129044528 GCA_029574335.1 Rana kukunoris | reverse complement strand
TTGCGATTCGGGGCCCTGCGTCGCTTTAACAGACAATTGCCGCGGTCGTGCGACGTGGCTCCCAAACAAAATTTGCGTCCTTTTTTTCCCACAAATAGAGCTTTCTTTTGGTGGTATTTGATCACCTCTGCGGTTTTTATTTTTTGCGCTTATAAACAAAAATAGAGCGACATTTAAAAAAAAATGCAATATTTTTTACTATTTGCTATAATAAATATCCCCCAAAAATATATTAAAAAACATTTTTTTTCCTCAGTTTAGGCCGATAAGTATTCTTCTACATATTTTTGGTAAAAAAAATCGCATAAGCGTTTATCGGTTGGTTTTCGCAAAATTTATAGCGTTTACAAAATAAGGGATAGTTTTATTGCATTTTTATTATTATTTTTTTTTTACTACTAAATAGCGGCGATCAGCGATTTTTTTTTGTGACTGCGACAATATGGCGGACACTTCGGACAATTTTGACACATTTTTGGGACAATTGTCATTTTCACAGCAAAAAATGCAATTTAAATTGCATTGTTTACTGTGGAAAGAATGACAGTTGCAGTTTGGGAGTTAACCACAGGTGGCGCTGTAGGGAATGTGTGCCCTAATGTGTGTGTTTACAACTGTAGGGGGGTGTGTGGCTGTAGGTGTGACGTCATCGATTGCGTCCCCCTATTACAGGGATGACGCGATCGATGCTCCGGCCACAGAGAAGCACGGGGAAGCCGTGTGTACACACGGCTCTCCCCGTTCTTTCCGCTCCAGGGACGGATCGCCGCACTGCAGCGGCGATCGGGTCCGCGAATCCCGCGGTCCCGGAGCTTCGGCTGGGTACTAAAACCAACGTATATATACGTTGATGTGCCCAGCCGTGCCATTCTGCCCGACGTAAATGTGCAGTAGGCGGTCCTTAAGTGGTTAAAGTGGTTGTAAAGTCACCTTCTGTGCTGCAGCTCCCCCACAGACCCCATTTTTTGGGGAGTGAGCCCGCACGGATGCTTCGATGGAAAGCGACTTTCGTGGGGGTACTTAATGAAGGGGAGGAGCTAGGAGTGGCAGTGGGGCACCCTAGAAAAAGAGGATCGGGCCACTCTGTGCAAAACCCTTACACAGAGCAGGTAAGAGCCGGTCACAGGGGCGACTCGTCGTGCGACTCAGCCGCGCTTGACAAGGCGTGTCCCGTTCTGTTCAATGGAACCGTTCTAATAGGAATGACTCAAGTCGCTTCGACTTGGAAAAAGGTTCTTGTACGACTTTGGGGGCGACTTGCATTGACTTCCATACAGAAGTCATCTTGAAGTCGTCTTGAGATCGCCTTGCCGAGTCTCCCCCAAAGTCGTGCCACCCCTGTGTGAACGGCTGTTAGTATAACATGTATGTTATTTTTATATAAAAAAATTAAATAAACAAACCTTTACAATCACTTTAAGAACAAACTTACAGAACCTTGTTTGTAACCCTGGTAGTGTCTGTACTTTATGAAGATTATTGGACGTGTGTGGGCTTCTATTTCTCCCCAATAATGGCGATTATTGCATCAAAGAGACAGGCTGAAGGGATAAAAATGCTTTTTGCAATGCACCTTCCTTTCTTATGCATTGATGTTCCATAATCCCTTCCATGATTGCTTAGGGTTGTATCATTATTTTTTTTTTTTTTATTAAATTATTTTTGTTATTTTTCTGCAGCTGGCAAAGCATGGAATGTCCATCGTCCTTATCAGTAGATCGCAGGATAAACTTGATGAGGTGGCCAAAAACATCCGTGAGTCTGGTTTCCTATTTTATTTTTGTCTAATTACAGCTGTTTCTTCTAGTGTGCTTTTAAAATTAGGAGAGAAAATGTAGTGGCAACACGGACAACTATTGGGGTATAAAGGGCGACTTAAAAAAAGATGGCCGGACCTGGTGCCATTAGAACAGTGCTCGACAAAATCCGGGTGCCAGGTCACAATTGTGACTAGAATTCGCGACCTGGCGCCTGAGGAAGGAAGCATAGGCCTATAGAAGGCCGCAAAGCCACAGCCTCAATTGCCGGCCGGCGCGGCCCGACGCGATCGTGTGGTGGGGGCGTACGGATACACAGGACCCCATCCTGTGTCTCCATGCGCCCCCACCTCTCCCACCGCGTGGTTGCGTCGGGCCGCGCCGGCCGGTAATTGAGGCCGCGGCTTTGCGGCCTTCTGCAGGCCTATGCTTCCTTTTGTGATCTGGCGCCATCTTGTGGTGGCCGTTGGCATGACAAGACTAATAGAGCTCCCCCCATGTTTTCACTGCCATCGCCTTCCCTCTAATTAGAACCCCCAAAAATTTATTTATTCTAAAATAAATAAATAAAATGGCAGTCGTTGCAATACTGTGTTACACCGTATTTGTGCAGCGGTCTTACAAGCGCACTTTTTTGGTAAAAAATACACCTTTTTTTATTTAAAAAAAGTAAGACAACTGTAAAGTTCGCCCATTTTTTGTTATATATTGTGAAAGATAATGTTACGCTGAGTAAATTGATACCCAACATGTCACGCTTCAAAATTGCGTCCGCTCCTGGAATGGCGACAAACTTTTACCCTTAAAATCTCCATAGGCGACGTTTAAAAAAATTCTACAAGTTGCATGTTTTGAGTTACAGAGGAGGTCTAGAATTATTGCTCTTGCTCTACTGATCGCGGCGATACCTCACATGTGTGGTTTGAACACCGCTTTCATATGCAGGCGTTACTCACATATGCGTTCGCTTCTGCGCACGAGCTCAGCAGGACAGGGCGCGTTTCTGGCTCCTAACTTTTTTAGGTGGCTCCTATATTCCAAGCAAATTTGTCAAACCCTGCATTAGAAGCTGTGGCAAGTCTGACTCATTTTCTGTCTGGAAGATGTCCCTCATCTAGCCCAAGGATCTCCAATCTACGGCTCTCTAGCTGTTTGCGAGAATACACGCCCCATGAGGCATTGTCATTGTAAAACTCTGGGGGGGGGGGGGGAGTGCCGGTCTTGTAGAAAGGAGGAAGCCTGCGGGAACGAGGAATAATTATGCATTTGTCCTTATTCCTGTTCCCTAGAAAACACAAGTGGTGCAAAATGGGTCCCTCAGTTATGCCGCATACACACTATCGGATTTTCCGTCGGAAAAACCTTGGATGGTTTTTCTTACGGAATTCCACTCAAGCTTGACACCCCGGTTACACAAGTTCTCTGAACTTTCGACCGTCAAGGACGCGGTGACGTACAACACAACGAGCCGAGAAAATGAAGTTCGATGCTTCCGAGCATGCGTCGCAATTGCTACAGAAGATCGGAAATTTCCGATTGGAATTTTTTCCGTCGAAAAATTTGGGAACCAGCTCTCAAATTTTTGTTGGCGGAAATTCCGACCAGGAAAAGTCCGACCAGGAATTTCCGACCAAAAGCTCACATCAGACTTTTCATGTCGGAAAATTTGCCTGTGTGTATGGGGCATAAAGGTAACTTTCTCCCTCGTCTTCCAGGACAGCACCCTGAGAGAGTAGACTGGCTCACCAGACAGGAAAACACAATCAAAATGAGGTTTAAAAGGCCCCACCCCTTCCGTGTGCCTCAGTTCTGATTGTGTTTCCCTTTCAGCGAAACGTTTGTTTTTTTCCTTGTGACCTAAGGCCTGGGGCTGGTGGTCCCCCCCCCCCCCCCCCCCGGAGCCCGGACCGCAGGTACTGGGTGCCATTGGGTCCGGTGTAGCTTGCTACTCCCCCGGGGCGTTTCCCCTTCGTCTTAGTCCAGGGGGGAACAGGAGAAGACAGACTCCCCTGGACGCCGGAGCCTCCTAGGAGGGCAGGGCTCTCCAGTGCTCCGAAGAGGCCACATCCTCTCTCCCCCCGCCTGGTTCTCTACCTTGGAGGTTGGGCTAAGGCCTCCCCCTTCCTGCTGGCTCCGTCCGGGGGTTTGCTGGACCGCATGGCGGGTAGTTAGGCGCCGCTCCGAGCGGCGCCATGAGCATCCGGGCGCCTGTTGATGACGCGCATGGCGCCGTGACGTCATTCCGCTCCCGCGCGGCAAGATGGTGGCCCCCCACCGGACGAACGCTGCAGACGATCGGGGCTCACTATAAAGCAGCCAGGGAGATAGAGGGGCCTGGCGGCCTCAGAGCGTGTTTATGGAAGCCTTTTCCTTGGCACAAGACGCTACTATGGAGGAGGACCGTCTGTTTCCCATGGCTGCAGAGGAAACCACCAAGGGTGAGTCCTTCCTTTTTCTTAGGTTTTTTTTTTCTTCCAAACAACCCCCCCCCCCCCAGTTCCGGGCCCCTCCTCCCAGGAATCCTCTTCTGCCTCTCGTCTGTTTGTACCCCTACAGGCTCGTAGGGTGTACCCCTCGGATTCTGAGGAGTCCGAGTTGACCTTGCATAGTGAGACCCTGGTTGACAGCCAGGCGGAGGAGGAGGAGGAGGAGGATGCCAGGACAGGAAAATACATGTTCCCTGCTGATGATATGGAGGGCCTTCTAGCAGCTGTTTATGCTACCAAACATATTCAAGAACCAGCAGAGCAGGTCTCAGCTCAGGACAGGATGTACATGGGTTTAATAAAACCTCAAACCAAGACCATTCCTGTCCATCAGTCACTAAAAGACATTATCCTCAGGGAGTGGGCAGAACCTGAAAAAAGCTTACCAAGTTTCAAAACTTGGAAACGCCGCTGTCCCTTTAAGGCGGAGGTAGTAGACACCTTTTTTAAGGTCCCTAAGCTTGATGCCCCCTTGGCTCAGGTCTCCAGACAGTCAGACCTTTCCTTTGAGGACGCAGGCAGTTTAAAGGATGCCATGGACAAGTGTACCGACCCTTCTCTCCGTAGAGCATGGGAAGCCAATGCAGCCGCACTTGGTCCTGCATTGGCCTCAGCCTGCGTGGCAAGAAATGCCGACGCCTGGACTTCCAGGCTTCTAGACCATCTCCCCAGTTCTTCCAAGACAAAGGAGATACGAGATTCCCTCCAGCTTATTAGCGGGGCAGTGGCCTACTTGGCAGACGCGGCGGTTGAAACCGTTCGCGCCTCAGCCAAGACCGGGGACCTTATTAATGCCTCTAGGAGGGCCGTCTGGCTAAAAATCCTGGAGGCGTGATCTTGCCTCTAAACGCCGCCTATGTGCACTCCCCTTCAAGGGTTCCCTCTTGTTTGGGGATGCCTTAGATCAGGCTTTGTCCAGGTCTTCTGAGAAGGGGAATAAATTCCCTTCAAAACCCAGGCAGAGTAGGAAGCGGTCCTTTCGTCCCAGCCAGAGAAAGATTCCGGCCCCGGACAAAAGATCGTCCACCAGTCGACGTTGGACCTTTGGTAAAGATAGACCAAAAGGGGGGATCCTTTTTTCCAGTCCCAAGCCATCCGGGAAGGACACCAAGTGACGGGAAGGTGGGGGGTCCTGCCTGGGCGAGCATAACCCAGAGTCCCCATGTCCTGCAGATAATCAGGGAGGGTTACCATTTAGAGTTCAGAGAGCTTCCCCCCCCCGACCTTTCTCCTCACTCACCTCCCAGGGGACTCCAGCAAGGCCGCAGGCCTCTCCCAGAATATTGCAAATCTGGCAGAACAGGGGGTCATAATCCCAGTCCCACCAGACCAACTAGGTCAAGGAGTATACTCCCATATTTTTGTTGTTCCCAAGCCGGACGGCAAGTTCAGATTGATAATCAATCTGAGACCCCTGAACTCCCATCTCCTCTACAAAAGATTCCGGATGGAGAGTGTTCACAGCCTCAGGGGTCTTTTGTTAGAAGGCGTCTTTATGTCGACCATAGATTTGAGGGACGCCTACCTGCATGTCCCGATTTTTTCGGGACATCAGAGGTTTCTGAGATTTGCCCTCGCCTCCGCACAGGGAATTCAGCACTGGCAATTTACTGCCCTCCCCTTTGGTCTGGCCTCCAGCCCAAGGGTGTTTACGAAGGTCCTGGCGGAGGTAATGGCTCATCTACATCTGAAAGGGGTCTCCCTCGTCACCTATCTAGACGACCTTCTGCTCTTCAGCCCAAGTCAGGATCAGCTCCTTTCGGACCTGACCGTCGTCATGACCACTCTGGAGTCGCTTGGTTGGATAATCAACAAGCAAAAGTCCTCCCTTCTGCCGAAACAGCGGAAGGCATACCTGGGGGTTATCATAGATTCCCGAGAAAATAAGCTTTTTCTTCCCCAAGAGAAGTTCCAGAGGCTTGTGACGACGATCGGGTCTTTAGTGGCTACAGAAAATCCCTCCCTCAGAGAGATCATGAAGCTGTTGGGTCGGATGACCGCTTGCATTCCGGCGGTCACCTGGGCCCAACTACACGCAAGACCACTTCAGAGGTTCCTCCTCTCTGCCTGGAACGGAAAGGAGGACACTCTCGATTCCCGGGTCAGGGTCCCGATCCTAGTCAAGGACTCCCTAGATTGGTGGCTTCACCACCAAAACCTCCTGAAGGGCCGTCCGTGGAGTCAGACCAATCCAGTGAAGGTCACTACGGACGCCAGTGCTTGGGGAGCCCATGTACAAGAACTGCAGGCTCAGGGATCCTGGGATCCCCATCGAAGGTGGACCTCCTCCAACTATCGAGAATTACTGGCAGTGGGAGAAGCTCTGAGGGCATTCGAAGAAAGAATTCAGGGCAAGGATGTCCTGGTCCTTTCCGACAATGCTACGACAGTCGCCTTTCTCAACAGACAGGGAGGCACCAGGTCCCAATCTCTCCTGACACTCTCCCTGGAGATCCTGGGTTGGGCGGAACAGAGAGTACCCTCTATTCTGGCAATCCACATAAGGGGAGCCACCAATCTGGAGGCCGACTTTCTGAGTCGTCGACCCATTTTTCAGGGGGAGTGGGAATTGTGCCAGGAAACCTTCGACTGGGTTTGTCGGCGGTTCGGGTTTCGGAGATAGACCCTTTTTCCTGCAGGGAAAACAGAAAAGTGAACAGATTCTTTTCCCTTTTGCGGGGACAGGGTTCTCAGGGGGTGGATGCGCTAGCCCAGGCCTGGGATTTCCGTCTGGCTTACGCTTTTCCCCCCGCTGAATCTGATCCCAAGGGTCTTACAAAAGCTGGCCTCCTCGGAAACCAAATTAATCCTAATCACTCCTTGGTGGCCCCGGAGATCCTGGTTTCCCATTTTGAAGCTCTGGTCTCTGGCTCCCCCGCTTCCCCTTCCTCTCCGAGCGGATCTCCTGCGGCAGGGGCTGATCTCTCATTCGAACCCAGGGTTCTTCAGCCTGACGGCATGGCTCTTGAGAGGCGGAACTTGCAGCAGAAGGGCTGCTCGGATAGAGTCATAGATACCCTACTATCCAGCCACAAGAAAGTCACCAGACACATCTACGCAAAGGTCTGGACAGTCTTTTTGCGTTGGTGCACCACTAAGCAGATCTCTTCTCCCAAAACTCCCGCCATCCTGGAGTTTCTTCAGGACGGCGTGGAACTAGGCTTAGCTACCAGAACTCTAAGAGTCCCAAGTGGCAGCTTTATCATACTTTTTGGAGAAGAGCCTCTCAGCAGACCCTCTCATCAAGAGGTTCCTGACAGCTAGGGACAGACTTTCTCCTGTGCAGATTTCCAGGGTTCCCTCATGGGACCTCTCGCTGGTCCTGGAGCAGCTGACTATGGCACCATTTGAGCCTATAGACAGCATTTCTGTAAAATTTCTTACAATTAAGTTTACCTTTTTGTTATCCATCACGTCTGCCAAGAGAGTTGGAGACTTGCATGCTTTTTCTATCAAGGAACCCTTTCTGCTGGTTTTTGAAGATAGGGTTATTTTGACTCGGGATCCTCTGTACCTTCCCAAGGTGGCAACCAGGTTCCATAGGTCTCAGGAAGTGATACTTCCTTATTTCCTTAGGCCTGAGGATTACTTGCTTTTCTCTCAGGCTGCCGTCCTGGAAGACGAGGGAGAAATTACCAGTTACTTACCGGTAGCTGGATTTCTACGAAGTCTTACAGGACGGCAGGCCTACTTCCCTCCCTTTTACTTCTATCTAAATTCCTCCTTTTTCTTCGTTTCTGTCTATACCGTGTTCTAAAGAGCGGTTACTTATCTTAAACTGAGGCACACGGGAGGGGTGGGGCCTTTTAAACCTCATTTTGATTGTGTTTCCTGTCAGGTGAGCCAGTCTACTCTCTCAGGGTGCCGTCCTGTAAGACTTCGTAGAAATCCAGCTACCGGTAAGTAACTGGTAATTTTTCTAAATTCAGTTTAAATTGATCAATGAAAGTGTTGGCACCAGAACACTGTACACCAGTTAATCGGTGTAGAAAAAAATGTACTGTAAAATATTTGCACCACAAACAACGGTTACAAAACACGCATTCCCTGGGTACCGATGTCCAGCTGACTTGTATTTGTGAGTTTTCACCTCTTATATCGTTGTGATTTGTAAGTCACTTGAAAGTAATGGAGGGGCAGGAGAGGAATGCCTCTCCATGGGATGAGCAGTGATGCCAGTCCCCCGGCTCTCCCGTGTTTCTGTGGGTGGATGAGAAATGCCAGGGCTGCTTTTTTGGAACATCTTGCAGGATTCTCACTCGGCGCTGGCTCTGTAAGTCTGCTGTAGCCGGTACTGACCAATATCCTCTCAGCTAGTCTCTTCCAGGATCCCAGATGCTTCTCTGTGGTTGGCCCTGAGTCATATCGAGAGTAGATCACGCACTCGTGGATATCTCTAAAGAGCGAGCAATGCTGTAATTTCCTCATACTTCTCAATGTTATCATGTCAGGCATTCATGTTTACATCTATATCAACATGCTAATTAACCACTTCAATACCGCTTCACGTCCAAAGACGTGAACAGCGCGGACCTGAGGCGCCGGGGTCACGTCTTTGGACGTGATTTGCTTGTAATTCCCCGGGGAAAAACAGTCCCGACGCATCACCGAGGATCCGATGCGTGTACCCGGCGGCCGCGATGTCCGTCAGGTACACGCGATCGTCGGTGAGACAGCAGGGACGTGGAGCTCTGAGTGTAAACACAGAGCTTCACGTCCTGTCAGTGAGGTGACAGATGCTGTTTCTCTTGTACATAGGGAGACAGCATCGGTCACCTCCCCCAGTCACCCCCCTCCCCCCATACAGTTAGAACACACCCAGGCAATACATTTAACCCCTTCCTCACCCCCTAGTGTTAACCCCTTCAATGCCAGTCACATTTATACAGTAATTAGTGCATTTTTATAGCACTGGTCGCTGTATAAATGTGAATGGCGCCAAAAATGTGTCAAAAGTGTCCGATGTGTCCGTCACAATATCGCAGTCCCAATAAAAATCGCAGATCGCCGCCATTACTAGTAAAAAAAAAATATAAAAAAATAAATCATAATTATGTCCCCTATTTTGTAGGTGCTATAACTTTTGCGCAAAGCAGTCACTTATTGTGATTTTTTTTTTTTTTTTTACAAAAATACGTAGAAGAATACGTATCGGCCTTAACTGAGAAAAAAAAAATATAAAAAAAAAAAAAAAAAATTGGATATTTATTATAGCAACAAGTAAAAAATATATATATATTTTTAAATTGTCGCTCTTTTTTTTCATTATAACGCAAAAAATAAAAACCGCACGGGCGATCAAATACCACCAAAAGAAAGCTCTATTTGTGGGGAAAAAAGGGACGCCAATTTTGTTTGGGTGCCACGTCGCACTACCGCGCAATTGTCAGTTAAAGCGACGCAGTGCCGGAAGCTGAAATTTCGCCTGGGCACGAAGGGGGTTTATGTGCCCAGTAAGCAAGTGGTTAAGGCTGGGTTCACACCTCCGACGGATGTGGCTCACAGCAGGGGTACGGTGCGTCTCTGTTCTCCTCCTTTTCAGGGGCATATTGGGGGGCCAAATTTTTGCCCGAATTCGGCAGTGAAACGAATCCAAAGACTCACAGGGTTTCCGTGCAAGCTGCTCCACAGCCGCAACGGAGATATGTTAAACCGCTCCATTGAGAGCCGGTCACAATCTGCTGTAATGCGAATTGGATGCGGTGAAACCCCCCACATCCAATTTGCATAGGTGTGGACCCAGGCTAAATCTTTAAATAAAACCTTTCTGTTTTCATTACATACCAAATTTTAGATCCAGTGATGTCACTGGGCCTCTCTATGCAATCCAGGCAGATCATGTCTGGAGTTAAAGTGGTTGTAAACCCTTTACAGACCACTTTATGCTACAGGTAAACCTATATTAAGGCTTACCTGTAGCTACCCAGGATCCCCTGTCCCCTGCATGTGTTGATGTTACCAGCACATGCGCACTAGGGCAAACTGAGGCAATGGCACGTATGCGTTGCTTCAGTCTGTGTGCCATTACCCGCGGCTCCCACGCGCATGCACGGGAGTGACATCATCACGGCTCCCGACAATCACAGTGCTAGGGCCACGATACCCGGAAGTAAGCCCCGGGTGAGATGTTGGTGGCCGGAGGGGCAGATAAGGACGGCTGTAGGGGCTTCGATGCTTCCATCTGAGATAATACATAATGAGCTAGTAGTGTTTACAGGGTTTATCGGCAATCGGGTGACATTTCTCACACTGCATATGCAAGCATTTCATTAAAAACACTTCTAGCTGAGACACCATTTGTGCAGACATAATCGCAGAGGAATCTTTCTTTCTTTCTTTCTTTATCTTTTTTTCTATCTTTTTTATTTTTATTTTATTTCCCTTTTTCTATCTTTCCCTTTTTCTATCTTTCCCTTTTTCTATCTTTCCCTTTTTTTCTATCTTTCCCTTTTTTTCTATCTTTCCCTTTTTCTATCTTTCCCTTTTTTTCTATCTTTCCCTTTTTTTCTATCTTTCCCTTTTTTTCTATCTTTCCCTTTTTTTCTATCTTTCTCTTTTTTTCTATCTTTCCCTTTTTCTATCTTTCCCTTTTTTTCTATCTTTCCCTTTTTTTCTATCTTTCCCTTTTTTTCTATCTTTCTCTTTTTTTCTATCTTTCCCTTTTTCTATCTTTCCCTTTTTTTCTATCTTTCTCTTTTTTTCTATCTTTCCCTTTTTTTCTATCTTTCCCTTTTTTTCTATCTTTCCCTTTTTTTCTATCTTTCCCTTTTTTTCTATCTTTCCCTTTTTTTCTATCTTTCCCTTTTTTTCTATCTTTCCCTTTTTTTCTATCTTTCCCTTTTTTTCTATCTTTCCCTTTTTTTCTATCTTTCCCTTTTTTTCTATCTTTCCCTTTTTTTCTATCTTTCCCTTTTTTTCTATCTTTCCCTTTTTTTCTATCTTTCCCTTTTTTTCTATCTTTCCCTTTTTTTCTATCTTTCCCTTTTTTTCTATCTTTCCCTTTTTTTCTATCTTTCCCTTTTTTTCTATCTTTCCCTTTTTTTCTATCTTTCCCTTTTTTTCTATCTTTCCCTTTTTTTCTATCTTTCCCTTTTTTTCTATCTTTCCCTTTTTTTCTATCTTTCCCTTTTTTTCTATCTTTCCCTTTTTTTCTA